>VWZK01017145.1:134409-231112 GCA_013396935.1 Baryphthengus martii | reverse complement strand
CCTTTTTTTTCCCCTTTCCCTAAATGACCTCAGATCGGCTGGAGCGGGTGTTCGCGGCGGCTTCGACGGGAGCAAGCTAATGTTCGGGAAAGGTTCCTCGTTTTTGTGACACCCCCTCCGCCCACCGCCCCCCGCAAACGTGGAGAGTAATTTTGCCGTCAGGTTTAAGTTGAATGTTTTTCCGACGCAATTTATTAGAATAGCTTTGGTTGTACCGTCTAATGACAAGTGAATTCTACAGCCTGATTTCGAAAATTCGAATTGAAAAAAACAATTCGAGAGCCTGTTTTTTTCCCTTGTTGTCTCTAAACAGATTTGTTGGCAACAACTGAATTTTTTTAATTGTAAACAGGGCTTGTTTTTTTTTTTTTTCCTGGATAAACCTCGTGTATTGCTTTGAAGCTTTAAACTAGTGGCTGTTGTTGCCTGATCTGCGTACGTATTTTAAAAGCCATGTGAATATGGAAGTGAAAATTGAGGGTCAAAATATTTGACAGTCATGCACCAACTGACCATGTCCCAGTCTCTGCTAAGGAGGAAGTTAATCAGGTAGAAAAAAACCCATAGCAGCCAGAGGCAGATCAGAAGGATGACACCTGAAATTGTCAGAAAACCTTTTGCCTCGTTGTTTTAATTTTAAAATACTGAAAAAAACCCAAAACACTGGCTAGATATTCTGTATCTTCTGGGCTTCTCTTACAGTTCTCTCACGTTTCACAGCTCTTCCCTTCCCCCATCTTACTTTTCCTTGTTGTCGCCTGTTTCTTCCTTGTTTAATTTCATTAGACTCACGGAGATGCAGCACCATGGCTGTAAAAAGTCGTTCTGCTTGTTCTACTGTGCAGTTTCTATTCATGTCGTGAGTCTTGTGGTTCGTGAGGTAAAGTTTGGTGTAACCCTTTCTGGCTTACTTTGCAGGGAGTTCACTTCTGCTAAAAAAAGTAGGTTGGGCTTTTTTTCCAAATACTTCTCATCTATGAATGGTATTTTTAGGCTACAGATCATTAAAATGTTTTAAATCTGTTATTGTCATGGTGTAAGGAAAGGAGATTGTGCAAAATATTGTGATAAAATCTCTAAATACATCCCAGGATACTGCTCACACTTCTAAAGAAGCGTTTCTTCTGAAGGTGGGTGTGTGCTCTGGTGTAGGGGAATGGACTTGTTTCACTTCACAACAAATCTCGTGCGTTCGAGGTAGGTGTTTTGTTTTTTTTTAAGATGTGGTTACCATTGATGAGCAGAAGTTGTCCAGGAAGGATGTCTTTTTCTTCTCCCAGTGAATTTTGTAATATATATCCCACTGTATTTTAAAGTTGTCTTTGTACAACTCTTTATTCTTCAGATATAAGTGTTTATCGGCAATATAGCATCGTTCTGGGCTCCTGAGTCGTCTTGAAGTAGTGCCAGAGGAGGATTTCAGTGATTAGAACGTGAAGAAGTATAGCAGTAGGAAGACAAAGCCTTTGTTTTTGGAAGTGGCTGTCGGGAGACAGATAGTGAGGCTGTGTTTTGTGCAGAAAATGTTACTGGCATCGTTTTCATGCAGTTATATGTATTTTTTTTTTCAAAGTTGACTGGAACAGTGTGTCCCTTTGAAATCTTCGGGTGTCACGTCAGGAAACCAGCCTTAGTACTGGCAGTTAATCGGGTTAATGGGCAGCTAGAGTTTGGAGCTCTGGCAGAGAAGGTCCACTTCTTATTTGCGCTCTTTGACTTAATTTTCTTCCACGGAGGTTCTGACTTGGACTCCCAGAGAAATGCTCTTTGGTGGCAATGCTTGTAATTACCTTTCAGAATGTATTAAAAAAGGTCGTCTATTTGTTCCTTATTAGCTACAAAACTGAGTTAGCGATCTAATGGCATCCTGTAAGATGCTGATTAGACCAGATGAGGGTTTGGGAGTTGCTTTTCCATCTCTTCTGTATCCATTTTCTTTTTCCTTCTCCTTTTGTCCTCTTGGCTTTTTCCGATATACATAGGAGTTTGGGCTTTTTTTTTTTTTTTGCATACAAGGATAGGCTTGAATCCCTCCTCTTGCGAAAAACCTTCAGTTTCTAGTCTTCTGGATCAGGATTTTGTTGAGTTATGTATTAATGGTGTCCATTTGTATTCTGTCTGAATCTGGAAGCAACGCGTGTTCTGGGGAAATGGGCTCTAATAGTCTAAGTGCCTTTATCGTATTCTCCGCATTCCCTCTATAGTACTTGCTCATCTTGGAGAAAGCAATGACGTCAGGCTTTGAAAAGTAAACTGTTTTGAATTATTGACTGGCGACCGCGCATGCGGCGACTGAGATGAATACATGTGTGTGCTCACTGACCAGAAGCCAGATTAAAACGAACAAAATCCCTCGCTAAATGGATCAAGGAGCCAAGAAGTTTATTCTCTGAAATGATGTCATAGCAGAGTGCATGGAGAGGGTACGGAGAGGAAAATCTGGGTTGTGTTTTCTTCCTGTTGCCAGGATTGGTTTACACGCTCTTCAATAGAAATCGAAGCTATCCTCACATAGATTTCTATTCTATCTTTATATGAATTACATGCAGTTTTCTCTTTCTAGCATTAAATTGTAGGAAGTGATTATGGCTTTATAGTAAAGCGTTCTGACAGGAAAAGTACATCAAAATCTTCCAAAGTTCTCAGAAACATGGAATTGTTAACACGACGCTTATAAATCCAATTTCATTCACACTCTGCAAGAATTGAGGATGCTGTGACCATAACTGGTTAAATTTGTCCTCTAGAGCTGCTAATGTCTGATGTTTTCAGATGAAGAGTTGTGACTGTTGGTGACACTTTCTTGGCAATTGAAATGATTTTTCTCAGTCGTCTCAAAACACAAATCAAAAATGTTGATCAGGAAAACGAATGAATTTACTGTGAAATAAACACTCTTAAATCATGTCAGCGTATTAGTTCGACATTTCAGAAATGTATACGAGATTAGCTTAATTTAATTAGCCAAGAAAGCATTAGCAGTGCCTTAAGAGCTCCTCGAGGGCACGGTGATAATTGTAACACGCGATCCCAGCTAAAAGTAGTACTGCCAACTTCGTTCAACTTACTCGGTGGCAACTTAGAGCTCTCCATTGTACTTAATTGCTAATAGGAGCAAACACGGACTGGAGGATTGACGTCGGGTGCCCTAGTGTGGGAAGGTAGAGAGCTAAGCAGCATTGTTGTGCTCCGTAGTACCGGTAGATTTCAGTGTCTCTTACTGTAATTTCTCAATCTGTAACAGTAAGTATTCTTTTGGATTTCTGGGTGATAATGCAGCTTTTGGAGCGTAAGCTCATTGCTGTGTTTTACTCCTGAAAAAGTCTTTAATTGTCAGCTGTTGAAAACATAGTAATTTTTAATTTTTTTTTTTAAAGCATGTTTTCTGTTTCTCTTAAAATGCTAGCTTTAAACATACCCCTTAGAGCTTTCTAAAAATTAAATTTTCCTTTATGGGAGAGCTTGATTCCGATTAGAATATTTTCTTGTGTCTTCTTTGCTCTTTGCAAAGTGTCTCGCAGTGTTCTGGAAGTTAACGCAGATTAAAATAAAGCTGTAGAAAAAGTCAGTGTTTCCTGCTTTTGCTGGAAAAATGACACTTGCTGACCACCAGCACGTGAAGCTCTTTAGGGGGGAAAAAAAGCTCCTCTCAAATATCTGCGTTCCTAAAGAACTGCGTCGTCTTACTGTTTGAGTTGACAGTAACATCAGGCAAGGCGCTGAGGCTGACGCTTTTCCAGTTCTTTGAAATACATCCTGAAATGTAGAGCCTTGTGAAGTTGCTCCAAACAATTTCATTGAAAGGAAGAGTCCCCAGAAAGCTCGTCTTTTCAGCGCGTAATAAAACGTCGGGTTCTTTCTGGTTTAGTGGTCTGCTGCTCTTTTGGGACTAAGCAGGAGAACCTCGGTGATCTACGCCGAATGGCGCAGCCTGTTCCTTGGTGTTCATACATCTGCGAACAGTGGGAAATGGAGCAATTGTTGGAAGCCAGCGAGGTCCAAGTTTCTGTCAAAATACCGTACAGTCTGCATTTGTAGTCCTTCCGTGTTTCCAAAAGGGTGTCCTCGGTTTGAATTCTTCATGTCTATCTTGCCAGATCAGTCTGGGCCACTGTCAGAAGTCGGGATACCTCGGAAGGGCACAGACTTTGTTTCGGGAGGCAGCTGCGGGTCCCGTTGGAAGCCGGCCGCCTTGGCCGTCACGCCGCTACGGGCCTTTCCAAGGAAGCAATCTGGGGACTAATCCAGTGAGTGAATAAGACCTCCAAAGAATACTCAGGAAACGGTGTTGATGTTTGGTGTGCTGCATTGCTTCCTCTGCATATTGGGCTCGTCCCAGAGTAATATTAATAAAAGATGCTTCTCCAACTGCCGCCTCTCGCTCCGTTTAAACCTAAAGCAGCAGGCTTAACCCATTGCCGGGAGAGATCCCAGGAGAGTTTTGCAAGAGCGGCGTACGGCTTGGGGTTATGCAAGATAATTAGCTCAGGTAATTACTTTCTGATCACCTCCATCCCCCTGCAGTTTCAGCTGGATGTGGTGCAGTTTTGCACATCTTGCCCTAAATCGTCGAGTATTTGCTATACTGCGGAAAAGTTTTCATTCCGATCTAATGATGCTTTAAATGATTTCTCCGTAGAACTTTATTAAACTGTTCTCAAACCGAAGCATCCAGAAAGTAGGCATCAGTGAGCTGAGGCTTTCACTGCTCTTCTTTTGTAGCTGTGGCTGTTGTAAGGGTTGCTGATCATTTATTAGGTGTTTTAGCTCTAATGTAGTGCTTTGTGTGTGGGTAATGTCGCTCAGAAACCCACTTATTGCAAAGGGAGCTGACAATATTTTTTCATCCTTTCTTTTAGGTACTCTGATGTTTTGCTATTTTTTTCCTGAACATTTTTTCTGTCTCTGAGTTTACTCTTGAAATATTGTCTTTATTACCTTTGATGGGATTTTCATGGCTTATTTTAACCATTAATTTTGCTTTAAATTGTTCGAGTGTTGTTTTGCATTTATACTTGCTTGGACTCTTTTCCTGAATAAATTTAATTTCTTCTTTCTTGGTAGCTATTAAAACAGGCCACTTTTCAACCAGTTGTAAGATTAATGTGTTATTTTAAAAAAGTTTTTTCATTTTGCACTGCTGAGTACGTGCATGCTCTGATAGCTTCAACTCCAGCTGGACTAGATATAAAGGAGGTAGCTTTGGTGCTCCTACCAGAAATAGGGAATTAACAAGCTTGTCCAAGTTCCATAGTTTTTGTAGCCTGTTCTGAATTTTGTAGTTTTATCTTTATGCTTCTGGTGGTGTATGTTAGTGACTGAACTAATGTAAAGCTTTGCTGGAAAGTTTGTGTCCAGTTGCACTCGGAGCAGATGCCTCGGTTTGGGGATTTTCGTAATTTGGGAAATGGGCTTTTTGATCTTTTATAGCCGAGCTATTTAAATAACCTGAAATGAAGAAGCTATTCCTTTTGGACAGGTGGGAGAGATTATTTCCATTGAATTTTGTTACCATCCTTCAGCAATCCCTCATTCCAAATATTTAATAACTACCTTCTGTTCTTTTTCTGATTTATCTTTCAGACCTTCAGTGTTGTTTTTATTATTATTTAAATTTCGATACATTAATCTTAACATTTCATATTACAATTTTAAACAGTTTTTTTAATCTTGAAATAATGTCTTCAAGTGTATTGTAGCTAGAGGTACAGAAATGGTTTTGGTGCTGTGTGTGTTGTTTTTTTTTTTTTTTCCACACAGAAGGCCACCTTCCTGTAGCTTCACTTGCTACAGACATGTTCTTGCTTAGTTTTCTGAGTTAAGTACCTGGTCATGTCCGAACCTCAGAGAACCCTCTGGTCCAATGGTTCTCTCTGTTCTTCTACTTGCTGTTCTCTTTTAGATAATTCTGCTTCTTTATTTAGGTTTATGATAGTACTAAAAGGAGGACATGTTCTCCAGACTTTCTTTGGGATGGGGTTGTTCAGCAGAAACGAGATGAATTTTTGGTGACTAAGGGTAGAAAAAAGGTTGTTAGAATGTTTTATTTTTTTCTGTTTCTGAAGTGTAATCGTTCTTGAATGTTTACATGTATTTTTTTTTTCTTTAAAAGCCTTTCTTAACAGTATCTAGAAACTAATGGAAATTATTAACATGGTTCTGACTAAAAGTGTCTTGCTTTTAGTGTTCCTTTAGATCGGTGCTTTTAAAAACTCCTGATACGTGGATCTTCTAGAAAAACTTCTGAATGAGGTGGGGCCCTTATACAGCAAAGAGAGACCTCAGTAGACTTGCTCTTCTGAAGATGTGTAAATTCCCTTGTGCTTCAGGGTCTTGGCTGGGCAGTTGTGAAAACGAGTAGACTCCCAACATTAGTGCTTGCCTGGCCATTTGATCCTCTGCATCAGGATCACGTTCCTGGTCCGGCTGAAACTAACTCTCTTCCTCACATCCTCCTGCCTCCCCTTGCCTACCCTCCATCCCTCCCACTTGGTTATTCCCAGTGTCACCCTAATTTCAGTGAAGGCACGAAGGAGAGGAGAGTAACGCTCGAGGTGGAAAGGCTTGGAGCGGGTCAGTGCTGAGGGCTGGAGGACAAACTCGAGCCTGCTCTTCATGGGCTCTGCCCTCCTTTGGCACAGGCCGCTCTGTCCCTCTCTCTCTTTCTTTCATGGACCTACAAGTAGCCTGTCGATTGTGAGAGTGTTTTGGATGTCAGATCCAGAACTGTTGAAAGGCACTCAACCTGGATACAAACAGGTGTCTTTTTCTCTTGTGGGATGGGTATGGTACAAGTATGAAAACACACAATAAACAGTGTCGTAGGTAGGGGGTTATATTTTTAGCTTGTAAACTTTTTATTTATCTCAAAAGCTTTCACCTTTATTAAATAACCTGAATTTTAGAATTCAAGAGTTCCAGGAAATAAAGTGGAAATCTGTTGAAAAAATGAAGCAAATCTCATGCAAGAAATATGTGGTTTTTTGACTTGAAAGAGTTGGGAAGAATTTATTCCTCTGAAAATGTCTAGAGGATGGTTTTCTTTATATTCTTAATAGCTATTACTGACATAAGCATAGTTTACTAAAAAAGCCCGAACAATCCAGAAGCTGAATGTTAAAAGAATTTAGATCATCCTGCAATTGAGTCGTTGTTTACTATCATTATCACCAATGAAACACGGCATTAATAGTTGTTTATTCCAAGATCATTAAGCACTTAAGCGTAAATATTGTTGTTTTTCCTTAACACCTGCGGAGAGCCAATGTCTGAGTGCAAACGAGTGCAATTAGAGAACCGAGACCAGAAAATTCGTTGTTTTAAGCCAACTTTGTCTTTTTGCAAGCTCCCAGGAAGGTCCTTCATGAAACTTGAAGTTCTTAAGAAGGTAGTTAATGTGCTTTAAACCAAATATGTATATATATTTTGCCAGCTTTTTGTCATTTGAAGGCCCAGGCAGGATCCTTACATTAGGTTTGTAGGTCACAAAGGCCGCTGTTGAGCGTGCAGCAGTACGTCACGTACCCACACGAATACCGTCTGCTGTGACCTGCAGTTGAGTCATGTTACCTTTGTCCTCCAGACAAGTGCGTCAGGTCTTACTTCTCCCCATCAAGCAGGTAGTCAGCCCTCCCACAGAAGAGGGGCTGAGGGCATTTGCCAGGAAAATGTGGGTTGGGGTGGGGAGAAGAGCTTGTGAGGATATGCTGGTGCTGGAGAGAGTGGGTAGCGCAGTGTGTCATCCTGGAATTAGGACACAGGGCAGGTGTGTAAAGGAAGGTGTGGTGCCTGGTTTGGGTGCACTGGTGAGAGCGTTTCAGCTATGGAAAATTTGTAATGAGCATAAAGATAGTTTTAGTCCTTTTATTTTTCTTCTTTTTTTTTTTTTTTTTTTGATGAAGATACTCTAAAGTAAAGTGGTGAATTTAAAAAAAACAAACAAAATAGAATTTGAAGTGATTTACTAGACTCTGGACAGATGACATTATTGCAGTCACGGTAGAAAATTTGTTTGATCTGGTTACTAGAACTTGGAAGCAAATAAGAGAAAAACTAAAAATATCTCAAAGAGATTGTGAAGCCAGTTGATTTTTTTAAATGCTGAGTACACCCAGCCCAAAACTGTGTTAGTAAGGATATAAATTTGTAGAAGTTGATGTTTTAATGTGTATTTTTTACTTTTGCAGAAACTGATAGATAAGGGAGCAAGTGGCTTAATCCAGACTCAGTGGACAGACAGTGTTTTGGTGTATTTTATTGGTGTGTTTGAAGTTGTTACAGTTTAAACTCAGAAAAAAACCAAGTTACCTGTTAACTGAATAGTTATCTGAGGGCAAAGGTGAGTGATCAGCTTAACTAATTGGTATGCCGGGGACACCATTACATTTTTTTTTCATGAATATGAGTTTTATTTTGGAAAGACAACTATTTTTATGTCATTGGGATAAAAATATTTATTAAATGCATGAAGTATCCCCAAGTATGTATTTTATTTCTTTTAATGGGTAGTCCATTTCTCCAAGAGCTTTGCATGAACTGGTAGGCGAAAAGGTAGATCAGAATTTTTTTCACATGTACTTTTGAAATATTAAAGATTATTAATGTTCTGGGACGTCTGAGAAGTGTTGTTATTCACAAGCGACATTTAAAATTATATTGGAAAGAACTGGAAGACCTGGATTCAGTTTCTCCAAAGTTAGTAAAAATAAGATTGAGAGATGTCTGAAGTCATAGTTGTCTTTCCAGAGAGTCAAATGGAGAGGGAAAGTTAATTTTAAATATCAGAAGCTAAGAATTAACTGAAGTTAAAGTACAGGGTTTTGAAAACCTGCAGCTGAAACATATCTCTTGAAAATGTTTATTTTTGTTATTATTAAGACAAAAGTAAATTTCGGGGTGTTCCGTGCTTGTTCAGCGGGACAAAAAGAAAAACTAATTAAAATAGTTTGTGCTTTTAACAGAATGAGGAGGAGTAGGATCGATCGGGTGAAGACTGAAGGTCGTTCTCTCTTAATTTTGTGTCTTGGACATGGGCAGAGGTCACAGAAAAGAGAAAAGCCTGGCTGCCCAGAGCTTTGGAACACAAGGTTGCAAAGTCTCCTGTTTGACTGGGGCGGTGTGAGCAGTGGGCTGACTTGCTGGGTGTGGTAGAGACTTGCTCAGAAGGGTGTGGCCCCCAAAATAGATGGCAAGGAGAGCAAGTTTGACCGTGGTGGAAAACTCAAATATTAATGTCTGCATACCTGTGTTTTAATACGGCTAAACCTGCAGCAAACCAGATGGGGTGTTTTTCAGAAACTGCGAGGTGTGGCTGTGGTTTGAAGCTTATGTCATCCCTTACTGAAAAACTCGATGAATTTGCACATGGGTACTTGGAGGTGACAGTACAGATGTTCATACTCATCCTGTGTTACCAAGAGTGCTTGGGAAGTTCAGACCAGCGGTGCAGCGAGGAGTTGTTTGGGTGTTCTCTTCACCAGGAGATTCAACTTGCTTAAAAAAAACCCAGAAGAAATGAAAGAAACCCACCCTTCAGTAGGCTAGAAGTAGTCTTTGTATTTTAACTTGAAAATGAATCGGCTGTCGTGCTTTAGCTTGCTGGTCGCTGTGGGAGATGAAGGCAAGTCCTTGGTGGTGACTGCCTTGGTAGGTGTGTCCTTCAGTCACGCTGAAAAACTCTTGGCGTAGCCACGTGTTTTTTCTGAGAGGATAGATTGAGAAGGAAGAAATAGGTTTCAATAACTGATTTCTAGTGTGCGTTCTTTCAAAACTTAAGGACTTGTCTTTAAATGTTGTAAATAAATCTCTGTAAGTATCAAATTAGTATTTTGAAATTCAGGGATGGATATGGAAGAGACTGTGCGTAGTATTGTAGCGTATGAGGGTGTGTTTATAACAAGCATTTTTTCCATCTTTCTCCTTTTCATACAAAGTAGAGAAAACCTAGAGATAATATGCAGCTGTATTTATTTTACTGCTTTATTTACCTGTCCATTTTAGATTTTGTTTCTGGATTAATCTTTACCATCATTCAGCTGCTTTCGGTGAAGGTGTGTTACCAGAGTTTGGTGCACTACCTCTACAAGACTCCCACTGTTGAATCTTAGCTCAACAGCTACTTTGCAGTGTTCATTTAGCTGTCACATTCCATTTTACTCCTGAATCCAGAGATAATGAAGACTGTGTTTTGCAAAGCTAGACCATGGAGATGGTATCCTGTTAATGCCACTGATTTTCTTACTCATTATTAGCGAGAGTGCTTTTCGTAAGGAGCTGCGCTGGGTTCTGCTTCTTCTGGATCGCAGCAGGGGTTTGGTGGGTCTCTCATTTCTCTTAGGTCAATACAATGGAACTAAATCTTGGTTACCTCTTTGTACGTCCAGACTCTACATAAACTCGTATTTTGATTATTCTGTGCTAGCTTGGTCTTTGTGGCTTTGGTATGCTTTCAGGCAGTGTCTGACATGATTAAGATTTCATTAATGCGTATTCTCTGCATTCTCTCAGCATGTGAGTGCATTTGCTTCAGTGCCAGTGTTCCATTAGGAGCTTTGAGTTCAGTGCATTGGTTCCTACTTCTGTAATTGCATTCTTAATTTCTTCATTTTTAAGTTTCATACTTGTATCAGACGTTTCTCTTTCTAGTCCCAGAACGTTTTCGTGGTGTGTACTGTGAAGCAATAAGTTTCTGGGTTGAAACTGAAGTACTATTTTTAATCATTCAAGGTATAAATGGTTTGAGACCCAGTTACTTGAGGGAGCAAGTTGAGTGCAGTGCAATCGTTAAGCGTCTTTTGCTATAAATGGGAGGAAGCAGTGGATAGACTGCTCTATGTAAAGGCTTCTTAAATTGAAATTTTAATTTCTTGTCTTGTTCTAGCATATCCCAGTTTGCCTAATCTCTGGAGTGTAATGAAAGCTCCATCTCCATATTTTACTGTAGGTAGGTGAAAGTTCTGGATGGCAATCTAGGTGTGATTTGATTCCCTAGAGCTTGAGGTTTCAAGAGTGTCTCTTAACTGGAAAATGGAACTTGAGTTCTTAGTGATACATTTAAAATCACAATGATTTCTCCTCCTAGTAGCTTTGCCACTACTTCAGGGTAAAACAGTTTGTATGTTAGTGCATCTTCTATAGCAGGTGTCCTAGCTTCAGCTAGTGTTTGGGCTTGACTGTCTTAAAATTTAAAATGGCTTTGTACTTGCTAAATTACTGTGTAGGGTTAACATGCAGACAAATGAGACTCAACTGAAATAACGTCCTAACCAAAGACTAACCAGGAATCATTGCCTCTGTTACATAAACCCCTCCATTGCTAGTCTGGTTCCTTTGGCAGCCGAGCTGAGGCGATGACGCTGCTGGTTGGCCTGCCCTTCCAGGTTTTGAAGCTGTTGGCCAGTGTTTGTTTATTTGACAATATCAGAGATCTCAAAGATACTCAGCTTTTATGAATTTTGTGAATATTGGTATCTCAGTAGCGGTAGATTTTATCTCCACATTAGTCGCCAATTTTTTGTTTTCCTGGCCAGCTGAGCACTGGACATGTGCGTAGCTGAGAAGTAACCGCATCGCTGTATTGCCTTTGACCGGCAAGTGGACAGCACAAATGAGGAATACGAGTTAAGTTTTGAGACTCGGGACCGGAGGCAGGGAACTGGAGGAAATGCAGAGAAAAGGTGGTTGTAGGAGACCTGGGAGGAGTTAAGATTTTTGCATGGGAAGGGGTAGAGATGAAGTACAGGATTATAATTTCATTGCCCACAAAGCAGCTTTAATGTTAGCCCGGGTAAAGCTTCGTTACGTGCCGGTTCCTCTTTCTGAGTTTCATTTTCTCTGTCTCGCCTAGCCGGTTTAAAACTGGTTCTGTGGCTTACCTTGAAACTCTGCTGCTGTCCTGCACCGGGTAACTCCTGTAGTTTCAGAAAGTGGTAACTATAATAGACTTAGCGATGATGTACTTTTCTCCAAGTCCACAAATAACCTTGTGGCCGATTAAAGCAGAAAGTACATACACAAGTGCTTACAACATTCAGAAGTGAATATGAACACCATTAAAGTTTTGTGAAAAGTTTCTGTTTTGTAGCTGTGGAGTGTTACGGAAACCAACTGGGTGGCGGCGCAGGGATTTCACAGTGCTGGGCAAGGTTCAGATGCTTTCTCTTTAGGAATGGGGGTAGTTACCTCGGCTGCCACTTTGACTAAGTCTTAGTTTTAGATCCCAAATTCTGGTACATCTAATGAAAAGTTCTAATTATGAACTTCTAGAATAGATATTCAGTTTCATTGATGTACCTTCTGAAGAAGTGAAATAATGAGGAAGATTTATTTTGTTTTGTTTTGTTTTTTTTCACTAGGGTTTAATGAGTCCTAAGACTGAATCTGAGTCTTTCTTTCTCTGGATTTACCGTGAGAGGCTAAAAATTATCAAAGTTAAAACTACTTTTAAAATGAGATGTGAACATGGGCTGCTTAGCATTTCATACTATTTTGTTTTTTTTAGTGTTTACTATATTTTAGTATTATCAAAAATATTTACAAGTATTTATAGCATAAATAAAAATCACATAACAGTAATAAATATTGTATCATAATGAATACAGCATATATTAATTTATTAGTACTATTATAAGTATTTATTAGTTAATATTTGTTAAAAACATCTCTTGGGGGACAAAATGCTAAGGCGTGATGCAGACAGCCTGTTTGGTTTTCAGCTTTCTGTTCCTGCAGACAGCGGTCCCACCGTAACCTCGCAGGTTTTTTTTGTTACCTTGTCTTTTGTACTTGGTTGATCCCTCAGTGAAACTATTCAGCTCACTAACGAGGCGAGGAAGCTAATCTAAGTGAAAGAAAGTGGACTTCTGAAGCTTTAGAGAGCTGATTTGTGTTATGAGTGAGTCAGAGGGACATCAGAAGAAGATCAAAGGAGGCTGAAGTGGTGCTGTGCAGCCAAGCAAGGGAGTGCACGGGCCAGTCCCCAGGGTTCCGTGGTGCTGAGCTGTCTGAGTGAACTGCATCCGTACACTTGTATTTCTTTAGGCTTTGCCACTTTCTCAATACTGTACTGTGATAGTCTTGTCTTCCTCTCTTAAGAGAAAGCCTATTTTAAAAAGCTTTCTTGAGTATGTGAGACATCATGATGTTGAATCATCTGGGGTAGAAATCAGATTGTTGTGCCTGATGAGCAAACAGGACTTCCACAATCATCTCCTTGTCGATAAGTAAAATTATCTTCTATTAAGTGCTTACTGACAATTCCTGGGCCTTAGTATTTGGAATTTGGTTCCTCTCTTGTTGCAAGAGAGGATATGTAGTGTTTTAATCAGGACTGTTCTCATAAGCTAAACTTTGTGGTTTATGGAATCTTGTTGGTTTTGGTTTTTTTTCTTTTTTTGTAGTTCACCTTAACAGAAGCAGATCCTCCAAAGTTTTCCTCTGTCCACTTCTTACGTACAACTCTGCAGTAATCCCTTGCTAGTATCTTTGAGTTTCTGTCTGTGTTACCTCTGATAAGCACAACAAAATCTCCCTCTCCGATAGCGTTTAGGTGCTTCTTAAAGGTATTAAGACTAATGTTGTTAGTGTGTATAATGCTGTTAATGAGCACCTTAGACAAAAAGTGCTGCAAAAGTATAAAATCCACTTTCAGTTACTGTTAGCCGTGCGTTTGACACTCTGAAGGAGAGAGCAAGGTATTGCAAAACTCTTAGAAAAGGAAGAGCGTAATGTGACAGTTTAAGCATTTTAAAGACAAAGATTACATCAGTAGAATAAACCCACGCTGCATTTCCAAGTATCTTAATTTTCCTCAGTCTCTCTTTCTCTTTATGGCCCTATTAATTCTTTTGCAAATAGGGTAAGGACAACGGTGTCATGTATGATATATGAAATACAGTGGGTTAGAGAAACAGAATGCTTGTTCAGAAATAAATGTAAAATACAGAAAAGTTTAATATTAAAAATTAAATATTTTCATAGTTTTCAGTAATGTTTTCAGAATAAACATTTTTAATATTTCACACCAAGCTGGTTGCGAAGAGTTTGATAGAGAGAGACTTCCCTTTTACCAAGCTTAAGTTTTCTTTTTTTCTGTAAGGACATATGCAAATGAGCTAATTAATTATGGTCTGATGCTTTTTTTTTCTTTTCAGAAAGATGAAGGTAGTGATGCTAGTTTGAGTGATAGCCACATATCTCCTCCCGCCAAACGTACCTCAAAACATGCTGATCCTGTGTGCAAAGACAAATCAAAATCACGCAGTACTGGGCAGCGAGAGGAATGGAGCATCTCAACTGGACAGTCCAGGTAACTTGGTGCCAAGAGAAAAACAAAGTCTTGCCAGTTTTTCCTGGCTTCTTAACCCGCTTACACTATTTCTGCAGTGAGCTGCAACTCACGCTCAAGAGAGTACTTCTCAAAGCGTGTTATTTTCGTACAGTTTTCCCTTAAGACCCCAGGAATGTGGGTTACATCAGTCCTCTCAACTCTGCATTTCCTTTCTATGCAAATTTGTGCAAAAATGGAAAGCAATTTTATTTGAGATGCAGCCTAAATTCTCGCTTCTTGATATAACTTAATTTCGTGACGTAAGACGACACGACATTTTCGTTAGGAAATTGGTATTAGCGTCTGTAGGAAATGGGTAATGGTCAAGTTTGTTTCCTTTCATCTTTGTTTTCAGCCTCCCTGTTTGGTTAGAAGGACTCAAGTAAATTACTGTCTTTTATTAAATATAACCTCAATCCTGCCACATTTTTTATAACTTAAAAGAGAAGTCATTTGTTTCATTTTGTAACTCTGATTAATAATATTTCAACAAAGCGTTCTTGTGTTCGTAAGATTCTTAACATGATTACAAGTATTTACAAGACAGTGTAGACAGTGTGTTCCCAAGGTCGTGAACTTTCAGTTAATACTGATTCTTTTGTAGATCCTTATTGCATATTTATGTACAAATCAGAATCGTTCTTGCAACGCTTTGTATGTAAGAATGACTGTAATTTGCTACTGAACTGTTGTCTGCTAGGATGGAGTATACTTAAAAACTATGTAAATCTTAAAATAGATCTCGTTTCTTTGTTTTTCCCTTTTAAAGCAGAACAAATTGCATGTAGTGTATTATGTGCCATGGTCATCTGGAAATGTATTGAAACTTATGGGCCTTCTCTTTCTTTTGTTTATAAATGTAGGCTGATTAGGAATGCTGAGAAATAATAAAAAAAAATATTTCTTGAGGCTGGGAGAATTTAGATCACTGTCAAGTGGAATTTGGCCAGGATACTGAACCTCGTGTTACTCATGTAGAACCCACTGCAACATGTCTCTGCATCTGAGATTTTTCTGTTTGTTGTTGTTTTCTGCCAGAATCCAAAGTGCTGGGCCTAATAGCGATCTTGAGTCACTAAGACTTTTCCCAGAAGTTTTGTTACTTCTACTAGTTTATCCAGAGTGTTGGAATGATAATTGCCTTTGAAGAGCTATATCAAGTTTCTGTTCTGGAACTTAAAGGGGGAGTTAATAGTAGGACATGGCGGGAGGGACCATTGGAGAGATTAATAAAAGAGATGTTTAGACAATTCTGATAATTGGTAGTTTTGTCCTCATTCCAGTATTGGGCCTGAAGCAGGCTCTTCAGGGGCTACACATCACAAAAGTTTTGAAGTCATAGTGTATCGTGTAACGTTCTGTGTTTAAAGTTCTATTTTCACTGGGCAACTTTTGCTTGGCTAAAAAGTATTAACTTTCTTTGTGTGTCTAATGTGATTGTTTCCTAGGTTAACTTCTCAGCCTGGTGCTACACTACCAAATGGACGTAGCTTATGTAAGTGTATTATTGCAGTAGACCTTTTTGTATCTACTTTTACATTTAACAGGTTTTCGACAATGTTTTTCAGTTGCATATATTTTTGGTAACTTTACCGATTATTCTGACCGTTTTGACCAGAAAAGTTACTGTTTTGGCTCAGTTTCCTTCTATCAACATCTTGGATGCTCTCAGTGGACATGGGGAGCAGTTTTAGATGAAATTCCATTTCTCTTCTCAATTCAGACCTCTTGGCCATGATCTTGATGTTTTCTTTAATTCCCAAATTTACTGTTATGAACTAGTTTTGGCCTTCCTCTCCCACCTGGTCTCTTTAATTTACTTGCTCTCTTTTGCTCATTTAAAATTTGGCCTTCTGTGGTTCTTAAACATTACTTAACTCTATCATTGCTTTAGAGAGACCTGCCTTGTCTGCAGCTCCTGCTACCTCAAACAGGTTTCCTATATGCTTGTACCTTACAAACTTGCCATCTCAGTGCATATCTCAGCTAAATCCACTTTGTCTTTTGTGTCCCTTTTTCATCAATTCTGTCTTGTTTCGTTCTGTGTAAGCGTTAATCCATTAAGCATATTTGGTATTTCTATGATTTATTGTGGTGCCTAATGAACAATGAGGAATGGCATCTCTTTTTACTTGGCACTGTGCAGAGCAGCTGATGTAGGTTTGCTTCTGAAATCAGTATGTTGTGTCTGACCTTTTGATGCTGTAGTTAAAAGACTGAGAACTGAAACTGTGGACCAAGTGTGCATTTTAGTAGTGATGTTAATTTAAAAATACTGAATGGATATTTGAATGCCAAATTTTCATCATGAAATATTATCATATAAAGAAAACAAGCTCGAGTCTGAAGAAATAGCTTGTGAAACAGCTTCGATAGGAATATAAAAAATGTATTTCTTTAGTGCATATAAGGGTGGTCATGCTGTGCTCCGTAACTTTTGGTTTATTGTCCTCGCTAAGTATTCTCTTACTAATTCTTGTTTGTGAAAATGTTGTTTCCTGCATTTTGAAGTAGTAATACAAATTTCTCTTAGCTCTCAAAAGCCATCCCCTTCGAGGGGAAAAAAAGGGAGATGGGGACCATGCTTGCATAAACGGAGATATAGAAGTCAGAAAAAGTTGTCGGTCCAGGAAAAACAGATTTGAAACTTTGAATCAGAGTTTATTGTTTGATCAGCTAGTAAACAGGTATGTGGGGATACTTCAATTGTATTCACAAAGCATCTCACTGATATTTTTTTTATTTTTTTTTTTAAGTTAGAAACCCCTGTCTTCCAGTGCCATCTGTGTGTTTTACTGTGGGAATGTATTAGCTCTGAGGCAAGCTAGGTTGTGGTTTGCATCGCTGACTGGGTCCTGTGCTCTAACTGCCCGTTATCTGTGCTCTAAATGCAAAGCAACTTAGCAGACTTTCACTGAGGAGTAAGTTACTCTGTGTTTACAGCTGGATAAAGCTGTGCGTGTTGGTGGTTATTGCCCAGTGGCCGACAGGCTGTAAATCCCCACCCTGACTTGTCTCTTAGTAACCTGTTTATGTGGTGATACCTTAAATGTGATGTAAATTGGTGATTAGCAACAATGTTTGGAAGCTTTCTAGATTTTACTTGTATGATTTTGATCATAAAATATCAAAGTTTGTAGCTTTTTTTTTTTTTTTTTACATTTTGTTAGTAAATCACGTGGGGTGGGAGTCTCTTTTTGACTTTTACTGTGCAGACAAAGTAGGTCAGAGAGGGAGACACGGTCTGGTCTGAGCATAGGAATGGGAGCCAGAAATACTTTTCTTGAAATACTACTTTTATGTGGCTCTGGGCAGGTCACTTAACATATATCAATTTTCCCACCTGTAAAATGGGTTTTAACAGTCACATCTGTGAGAAACTGCTTGCTATAGTGCTTGGAAAATGATTTAAACATAAATATCCAATTGCCAAGTGTGATTTTTATTGTTAAATGTATTCAGTTGAATCTTTTATTAATTATATTTTTCAGGTTACTCAGTAACTGCTTGATACCAGTTTACAAATTTAGGTTGAGTTACATTTATTTTTCTAGTTGTACTTGAATCTCCCTCTCCTCAGCAACAACAGGAGGAAGTCTACCATGAAGATTATACTTTGATAAGATCATGGTGCTAAAGTCTATGAACATATACTGATAATAGTGTGTCCCGTAATCACTGGAGGTTTTTAAGAACAGGTTAGACAAATGTCTGTCAGGAATGATTTAGATATTGTGTAGTAGGTTCTTACCTGGCAGAACAGGTCTCCTCTAACCCTGTTTCCTTTGGTAGTAAACTATAACATGATTTTACTTGAAGTGGTTATGTCACACATTACAAGTGTTTCAGAATTGTTGAAAATTGAGAGGAGTGCTCCAAATGAAATCCTGCCTTTACAGACCTCCGTTGCCAGAACTTCCATTGACTTCTTTCTGGCCAGAATTTCACCTTTTAGGTTTATTTGTAAACAGCTTGAAAGAAAAGAAGAGAAAGTTTATACCTTCATACAGTTATTTTCCAACTCTAGTAGAATTCCAGTGGAAAGCTACCGTACTGACCATATAGAGCAGTAACTTGGTGTTCAGGACAGATGGCCAAATAATTGATTTGGCTTGGCTAATACTCTGGTTTTTTAGTTCGTTAGCAATGAAACATCTTGGCCAAGGTTACTGTTTATACACCAGCATTGTTTTCACTGCTGCTTACAAATACTTCAGATGATGAAAATATGGACTAATGAAATGAGAAAAGGTAGCGAGGTCAGATAATGAATGTTGAAATTCTAGATGTTACTAATTCAATATTGTTTTTTTAAAAAGTCTTTTATGTATTAGTGTTTTTCTGAGAGCAGAGTAAGAAGCTGTAAAGCTTATTGGGTGAAGGCATTAATTGCTTTCCCCATATTGTAGTTATGTAGGTAAAAATCTTACTCTGCAAACTTCTTATCTAACTTCTAAGCAGTTGCGAATTTATATGCTACAGTTTACACTGAGCAAAAAAAAATATTTAAAAAATGTTTTTAAAATGCTGCAGCCGAATTTAAACTCCAACTTTTAATAGCATCAGCATTTCTTTTGCATATTCTTTAGTTTATATGCTGTAGGTTAATCTCTCAGTTTTATTTATTATGGATGGTTTTGTAGTTAATTGATAGATTCAAGTAGCTGTCCTAAAATGTTCAGGTTTTAATTCATTTGTATCTTTAGTTGACTTGTAGACCTTGGAATAGCCGTAACAGACCGTGACACTAGATGTGTTAAGTTGTTGGATGCTACGTAAAAGTTCTGCATGTCTACTATTTTAAGACTGAATTTTTTTTTTCTAACTGTTGCATATATTTTAGTACTGCTGAAGCTGTCCTACAGGAAATGGATAATATTAACATCAGGCGAAATAGGCGGTCTGGGGAAGTAGAACGGCTCCGGATGTGGACAGATACAGAATTTGTAAGTGCAGAGCGTCTCAGATCTTGGATAAAAGTACTATCAAGGGGAAGTATGTTTGGTTTTGCAGTCTCTGTGCATTTGCCTGTAAGTCTATCAAGAGGCTTCAGATCTTTTTCAGTGGATAACATTAAAAAACTTGATAAATTCTAATTGAGAATAAAGTGAATGGGTTTATACTAAATCATGTTTTCTTTATTGATAAATTGACTGCAGTACTCTCAGGATGTACTGTTGTAATTCTCCTTTCATTTGAAACATGCTCTGGTAGTCTGAAAACAGTGCCAGGGACTGTTATCATCTTTGTTCCCTGTAACAGCTTGATGCTGATGTTAACTGTGTGTTAGATGGACCAGGTACTATCGGAGAGACTTCCTTTACCACCTATAAATGAGATTGCTTTTGTAGTCTACCTGTGGTGGACTCTGTTGGGAGAAGACTTGGGGACTAGAGATCGAGTGGAGTATTACTTACTGAACTGTGGGCTACCACTGGGTGACATGGGACAGTACTGATGGGAGCATGTGTGAATTTTATTCCAGGAAAACATGGATATGTATTCTCGAGTGAAAAGGAGGAGGAAATCACTGAGGAGGAATAGCTATGGGATTCAGAACCACCATGAAGTGTCCACAGAAGGGGAAGAGGAAGGTATGGTTTGTAAAGAGTTGTGAAAGTTTGTCGGAAGTACTTAAACTCCAAAGTTCTCCTCAACAGAAGATAGTAATATATTGCACTACAGAAAATAACTTGATTCTGGATCTGAATTTGGAGTTACTAAATAGATCAATTAGTAAGACTATTTTAAGTAGAAAACGGAGGATTCCTCTTCAGAAGGAGAAGTTCTGGGGATCTCTACATAGTATTCTTTAAAAAAACCCAAGTTTATCTGAAGGGACCAGTCTCTTTTCAGTGGCACCCTGTGATAGGATGAGGGGCAATGGGCACAAACTGGAACACAGGAAGGTCCACCTCAATGTGAGGAAAATCTTCTTTTCTATGAGGGTGATGAAGCTCTGGAACAGGCTGCCAGAGAGGTTGTGGAGTCTCCTTCTCGAGAGACTTTCCAAACCCACCTGGATGTGTTCCTGTGTGGCCTGCCCTGGGTGATCCTGCTCTAGCAGGGAGGTTGGACTCGATGATCTCCAGAGGTCCCTACCACTCTATGATTCTAAGTAGCAGAACAAAACCTGGTTTCTAAATGTTTATGTACTATGTTCCCTTATTCCTCTTTTCCATAGCACTAAGTAATTAGAGCTTTCCTTATATTCCCTGTAATAATCTTCTGGTGAAAGCCAGACTGTGATGCATGTAGTCTACAACTCTGCATGTTCTGGCTGACTTGCTGTTTCTCTCATGCTGGGTGGCAGTTACCAGGAAGGATGTGTAATAGTTAGTTCTTCATCCTTCCTCTCGGGAAGGTGTTAATTAAAGTCTCTGTTTTCTGTCCATCTCTTGAGCTTTAGAAGGCTTGTAGACACACAACTGTACTTAAAATTCTACCTTCCTTTACAAATTTGGATGAAACTGGCTAGTGGGTTCAGAAACTACTAAGAAAGGAGGCATTACGGCTGACTTCGATGGTGTGATCAACTTGACTTTCTTAAGACATCAGGCTCAAATTTCAGGGATCCCTACAAGATTCAGTGTAGTGTTTTGATTCTGAAATGAAACCTCTGTAGGAGGTATAGTCTGTCCTAATTAATAAGAATGCAATCTTAATTCTGAGTTCCATGGATGAAAGATCTGTTAACAAATGGACTTAGGTGGTCCCTTTACATGGTGTTTATTTGCTTTCTGTGAAAATGATATTGTGAATTGTGAAGTTATACTTATTTTCATGCTGAGTCAAATATTTGATTTTTCTGAGATGGAAGAGAAAAAAGGCAATATTCCTAATTTGAGGGATAATTATTGAAGGAAAAAGATACTGGATATTTGAAGTACTCTACAACTAAAACTAATTTGACTACATTTATTTTTCTTTCTATTGCTTTTCCAGAACCTTCTGTGGGGAACTGGTTTGACAGTATGCTGTTGATTTATCTTGGCCTTCGGATTTCCAGTCATTTACCAGTTGTTGTTAATTAATAAGAAAGGAATACTTCTCACTGACCATTAAAAAGTTAATTTTTAGGATGAAGATAACTTTGGCATCAAGTAAAAGTGTTTTGAAAATGTTTTTCCCCCAACAGAGTCTCAGGAAGAGGATGGAGATATAGAAGTAGAAGAAGCTGAGGGAGAAGAAAATGATCGGCCATATAATCTCAGACAGAGAAAAACTGTTGAAAGATACCAAGCCCCTCCGATAGGTGAGGAATGAGGCAGTGCTCATGCAGCTCTGCTCTACTGACCTCCAAGGATATCCTGTGTGTGGGAAGGGAAAGGTTAGGTGGCTGCTCCTAGTCCCTGACAGAGTTCCCATGCAGCACTTGATGACTTCCATGTCACCTGTGTTTTTCACTGTGCGAAGAAGACCGCTGAGACATTATCTCTCATTTTGTCAGCGGTGGTGGCATTGCTCGTGTGTGCTGCCTCGTTGAACTTCAAGTACTGCACTGTGCTGGACTCAGGGTTGGAGGTGAAGGGGGTTTAGGTCAAGAAGTAGTTGACAGAAGTTGAATTTGGAAAGCAGTCTGATAGTTTAGGTAATTACATAGAAAAACTAGCTTATTATTCTTTTGTAATTGATGTTACAAGCTTGTAACTTCTCTTACTCAGTGCCAGCTCATCAAAAGAAGAGGGAAAATACACTGTTTGATATTCACAGATCTCCTGCAAGAAGAAGCCATATCAGGTAAACGTCAGTCTTCTGGTACATAGCTGTTTGCTTTCCTGTAGCACATTTGTGTTAGCTTTTGATTTTCAAAACGTACTTGAGTGAGTGCTGCAGTTTATTCCTGCATATGCGTGGGTCTTGGATTGTGCCCTAAGTTCTGATCCTGATCAGCATACAAAAATGAATTTCATAGCACTTCATAATCCCAGTAAAAGCTTTGGGATAAACAGAATGGAAATAGGTGTGCTGCAAGTGCTGGAAAGAGCTGCGTTTTTCATACTGTAGCTATTTCTGTAAGTGTGTATGTTTGGCATTTAAATCCAAAGCAGCAGTGTAACAAACACCTCCTTTCTGTTCTACAAAAGTAAGCAAATCAGGATAAGGTATTTTGTTTTCTTCCAGTTCAAACCTCATCCAAATAATACTAGCAATTTAATAAAAAATCTACCGAGTGTCATTTTTGACTCTAACCTTTTTTTTGTCAAAGTCCGAGATACACCAAATTGTCTTGGAAGCTGTCAATAGGCTTTATTTAACAAAATAGATGAGATCAGAGCTGCATTCATTTTTAAAAAAATAAACATACTAAAAACTTCAAAAAGATAAATCTGTCTGTGAACAGAATCCAAGTAAATGAATGCTAGTCTCAGATGAAACTCTTGTCTTACTGCTCAGTTTAATGGCGTGGTAGAAATATGGAAAGTAAATTATAGCAGAATCTTATGATTCTACAAGTTTCTTTGCAATATAAATAAAAACATGTAATTCTGACGAGCTGCCCTTTTTTTTTTTTTCTTGAAGTGCATATGACATTTTGTTGGATAATCTCAGGATTTGCACTTGCTAGTAAAATACAAAGAATGTATTCAGTTTTAGCATGCTGATTGCTCCACTCACATTTTATCCCTTCTTGTCAGGGCACTGTCATAAATATTCTTCCTAATTACTTAATATTCTCTGACGTATTTTTAATTGTATCTACTTTTTTTGTCATTGTACAGCAAAACTGATTGACCATATTATCCTTTGGCGTAAATCAGCTAGTCAGTACACTATCATGTTCCTACAAATGATGCCACTCACTCTAGCCACTAAAAATACCTGAATTTTTACTGTTAACCAACTTTTTACTGCGAAAAGTGCCATATTTTTTTTTCAAACTGAGCACGTTTTTGTACAGAAGACGTATTGTATATTCTCTAATATTTCTGAAATACTCCATTTTCTGAAATACTATCATACTAAAATAAGTAATGGTCCATGCAGGCTTTGAATAGTAATTTTACTTCGATTCAGATCAGAAGTTAAACAGCAGCACAGGTGTTTTGTGAAACTGCTCTGCTCTTCAGAATTAATGACCTCATAAAAAGAGGCCATATGCTTTAGGAAGTATGGAATTTTTTCAAAAAGTAATTAAAGGGAAACATCAAACTGAGTAAGGAGATTTTGGCATTTGTTATTTTAGAGGTGGCTGAAATGGTTGGAAGCTTTCGTAAGTACAGTTGCTTCCTGATGAGCTTCAGCAGCTTATTGCATACGCAGTCACTTGCTGAGGTAACATGGACTGGACCACATATCTTACCTGAATCTACTGCTTTGGTAATGTTCTTGTTGAAATCAGATAGCCCTGTGACAGTAAAAGACATTATTTCCCTCCCAGATTATTTAGCAAAATATTTAACAACACTAAAATTTGAGTGTATCTTAAATCTGAACAGTACAGTACTTGCCATTTCAATTTTGTTTTTATAAAAGAATCAAACCATGCCATTCTGCTTCAAAAAGGACTGAGTTTTATGTTTATTTTGCCACTTCAATAGGAGAAAGAAGCATGCCATTCACAGCAGTGATACAACCTCTTCAGATGAAGAACGTTTCGAAAGAAGAAAATCTAAAAGCATGGCCAGAGCAAGAAATAGGTACCAAAACACCCTTGATCTTTAGGAGAGTTCAATTTTTATTGTTCATCAGAAAACAAGCAGGGACTATTCTATAATGTTCTATCAGTTCTGCAGACTTGCTTGTTTCTGCCGGTACAGTTATATACGAACATGGATTTTGAAGTTCTTAGTAGATAATTAACAGTAGTGATGGAACGATAAGAATATTTATCTGATTCAGTTGAGTTGTAAGTCAAAGAACTCTTGGTTAAAATAGGTCTTTATTCCTGGTGTTACTTGGTCCCAGTTCAGTTGTACTTCCAATACCAGCTTTTGTTCTTCTCTCTTCCTGTTGTGTAACCATATGTGCATTCTGCACACCCAACGTGCGTTTTTTTTCACCTTACATTTATTCACCAGTTATGTAAAAGTGGAAAGTCTGTAAGGTATACGAGTAAATGTACTTACTGTCACATATATATTAGTTAGAAAACTGAACAGAAGAAAAAGTGTTTCTCTGGATTTTTTCCATTTCTCCCTGTGCCACATTGTTCCCTTTTCCACCCTGAGGAATTCTAGTGCATACAGCTACTGAAGGGGTGGTTGTGGGTATAACCTTTGTCTTGCTGGTACCTTCCTTCCTTATTCTGTGTATTTGACATGCTCGAGTATCTTTTAGGGGCTTTGTGTACACTAAGAAGCTGGAAAAGGCAGATATGACTTATGACTGATCTGCAAGAAATATTTTTATTTCCTTTCTTTGGACTCTAGTGAGCTCTATTTTCTAAAGTCTGTTTTCCTTGTACTGTTAATCCTTTTCTCAGCTGAACAGTAGGCACTTCATCACTGCTGGTGGAGAGTGTCCTGTTCTTTTGGTCAGCGTTGTTTCTTCTGTGTTTAATCAAATGAATCTGTCCAACCTAGTTCTCCAGATTGACTTATCTGTATGGTAGTATCTTCATAATTAAGGAACTTGCAGATATAAAAGAATAATTACCACAATGAAAAGGTTACTTTTGATTACCTTATCAGTTCAGGAAGGTTGTCTGTTTAGATAGTAGAGGACGTTCAATGTCGTGGTTCTTTCCATTCCAGCTAAATGATGAAATCAGAATAATTATTTGATGTTTTTCTTGTCGAATAGGTGCCTGCCTTTAAACTTTAGAGCAGAAGACTTAGCTAGCGGAATCCTGCGAGAACGTGTGAAAGTTGGGGCAAGTTTGGCTGATGTTGACCCTATGATTGTTGATAAATCGGTAGGTTTTGTTAGAACTTTTAATTTCCTTTCCCCCAATTATGCATATGCAGAATTCACCAGAGTCTCTCATTGGAGTTGAAGTAAATTCATAATAACCTTACTGATCTTTTTTGATTTATTTTTTTTTTTCCTTTTTCCAAAGCTGTTGTCTCTTTATTCCTTTAGGCTACAAAGCACTTGCTTTTGGCCCGTAGGTAATCAAAAGTCTGCATACATACTGTAAATAAGCAAAATACCAATTCCCAAACTATATTTCTTTGTTTACAGTCAGTTTGTGGTTACTTGTAATAAAAACTGGGCTATGCTGAGCAGTGCAGAGAAGAGAAGCGCTGACCAGGCAGGTGCTTGCGGTGTGGGTCCTGTGCCCGTTCAGGAACAATGGTGCACGTTGGCTTACGGCTCGTGTTGTGCAGAAGCTGCTAAATTATTGCTGGAGCTGAACCATTGTCTGGAAGTACTTTGACTATATTCATGTTGTGCTGGGCCTGATCTTAAAATTACTCTCAGGCAAGATCTTTGGATGTCCAGTTATCCCTGGCACAGTTCACTTGGGAACCAGATAAACCTCGTGAGCAACCACGGGTTGACTGTCTCAACTTTTTTTCCACTTTCAAAATTCAGGGAACTCCTGTTACTCAAAAGAACATGCTTTGCAATTTGTTTTCAAATAGGTTATTTAAATGTACTTTTGTGGAAAGCTGTTAACAATATAAACTTTGTGTGCTGTTTTGTTTTTTTTTTTTCCCCCTAAGGTGCGTTTTGATAGTATAGGGGGATTGAGCCATCATATCCTTGCACTTAAGGAAATGGTAGTATTTCCTCTTCTCTATCCAGAAATATTTGAAAAATTCAAAATTCAGCCACCAAGGTAGGTGTATTTACTGTTATTGTTGTATTTTATTTTGTTAAGCTCTGAAGAATGCTTCACTTGAAAATATATAGGAGACTGATTCTTTCTCTGAAGTGTTTACCGTTCAAATAGACTTACATGTTTGCTACCTCACTTGTCTATCAGAATGTAATAAGCAGGATGAAAAGTTCCAAAAATTTAATTTATTTTCTTGTAGCAGGAAGGTAAACTGTCATTTGGTTAAAAAAAAGAGTTCTCGAGTGTTCTATTTAGTAATACCTTGCCTTTTTTTTTTTTCCGTTATGTTATCCAATATTTTACTAGATCAAGCTAAATGCTGATATTTCTTTTCTAAAGGTAATCTTAATAATGATATGTTACCAGTTTAATATTTATTAATTGAGCATCTGTGTGTGATTTAAGTAGGTACACATAATCTAAGTAAATTAAAAAATTTGAGATATTTTTGTCATTTAACGGAAGTATGTCTCTCCGAAGAAGGAACAAACACTGATTCAAGTATTACCTAATATTTAATATTTAAGGAAGTATTTAACTAGTGTAAAACAATCATTTGGAAGCTTAATATTCCTTTGATTTATGTTCTCTACAAAGCAAAGATTTACTGATTTGAAAGCATAAAACAAACTTGAGATTTTATGAAGTCATGTTGAATACACTAATAACACTCAAACTTCAGTCTTTCTTCTCCAGGCTCCCTGTCTTCACTTTAAAATTTGACTTGGAGTTTTTCAGGAGACATAAAATAAGTTTGTGACTGTGTTGATCCATTTATCTTCAGGGGCTGTTTATTCTATGGTCCTCCTGGAACAGGTAAAACCTTGGTAGCTAGAGCTCTAGCTAATGAATGCAGTCAAGGAGACAAAAAGGTGGCTTTCTTTATGAGGAAAGGAGCAGACTGTCTCAGTAAGTGGGTTGGTGAATCTGAACGTCAGCTTCGACTCCTTTTTGATCAGGTTAGAAGAAAATACATATTTTTCACATTTCTCTGTATATTGTTTTTGTGTGTTTTAGGCAGCCAAAGTTATTTGCAATTGAAACTAACTGTTAAGTTTTCGTAGATCAGGCAGGATTTGTCCAAATTATATCTTTAGATGAAAAGATAGAGAAATGCTGACAACAGTTTTTCTTGCTCTGAAAAATGAGGAAGAAGTCTTTTGACTTGTCCATTAATGAAGCAAACAAAGTAGTTTGGATAAAGATGGAAAAAAATAAAATAAAAAAGTCGATGAGTTTAAGTTTGGCACGTTGAAGATAAATGCAACGCGGAGAAGGAGGCGGGATTGCATTGGCTGGGTCTATATTTTCATGTCCTTATTTGACTTGGAAGATGATGGACAGAGGAGGGTCACGTAAAACAGTGAAACGTGGTTGCTTTAAACAAAAGCTGTTTTCAGGCACAGATGTCTAAACAATCAGATTATGGACAGATAAAGATACCGTTTTCGGAAGCTCAGTGTAAGGTGGCTCAGTTTGTCTACTAATCTCTCCAGCACACAGTAAAACTGATGCACTGGTGCCATCTTGCTTATTCGAAGGAGACTGCAGTCTTTGCTCTGTCTGAAACAATACTGTAGTTGGAAATTCCAATTTATTTTCAGACTGTACACTTTTTTAACAAGTCTCAATGTATGTGTTAGTTTAGCATATTAATGCTTTGTAATAAACCCAAACTTTTCAAGGTTGCTGAATGAATTGTGAATTAACAGCAAAAGTTATTTTTCTTTTTTTTTTTTTTTTTTTTTTTGCATACCAGGCATACTTGATGAGACCCTCCATAATCTTTTTTGATGAAATAGATGGCTTGGCTCCAGTTCGTTCTAGCCGACAAGATCAGATTCACAGGTACTTTTTCTCATATGCTGCATTATCTTGATAAACTCTTAGTGTAATTTTACTCAGTTCCCAAGGAAGGTGTTTTGTGGGTTTTTTGTTTTTTTTTTCGCTTAAACTCACTTACACTGGAAAGGACAGATTGTTGAGCTTTTTGGTGCTAAAAGTTATCTTTTCAGTTCTTCACACAGACTGTAATTTGCTGGGAATTGAATTGTAGTGGAGATTACCCTTTAGCCACATCATCAGCGTCAAGATTTCCCCCGCCTTTCTTTTGGTTACTGGCTTTATACTGTAAACAGGTTGTCTGTTACCAACCCAGCAGAATAACCAGTTGATTAAAATTTATTCTAAAATGATGAGTTGTAGTGTAGGAAGTTGTAGACAGGTGGGGGTCGGGCTCTTCTCCCAGGCAGCTAGTGACAGGACAAGAGGGCACGGCCTGAAGCTGCGACAGGGGAGGTTTAGGTTGGATCTTAGGAAGCACTTCCTCACAGAAAGGGTCATTAGGCGCTGGAATGGACTGCCCAGGGAGGTGGTGGAGTCACCATCTCTGGAGGTGTTTAAGGAAAGATTGGATGTGGCACTTAGTGACATGGTCTAGCTAGGTGTTGGGGTGTTGGGTCATAGGCTGGACTTGATGATCTCAGAGGTCTATTCCAGCCTCAACAATTCTGTGATTCTGTGAATGAGCTGGACATCCCTATCATTTTGTTTCTGGATGGTGTGCTGTGCAGACTTAGCTTGAGTTGCTATTGTGTCATTTTTGAAAACATTTCTTAACAATGATTTGCTGCTGGCTGAAATTTTTTTCTGTCTGCCTTTGATGCCAGTTTTGCTCTGCGTTTTAGGACAACGCACTTGCATCTTACATGCTATAGGTGGTGGCATTTGTATGTACATCTTCCATTCAGCTGAGGGAGACGAGGGAAATTCCGGGGCCAGCAGGCTGGGAGATTATGGGAATGTGTAACTTTGTCTTGATGCACCTTTCTTCTGCTTGATGCTACAGTTACTCTAAACTGAACAATCCATACACTGTTAATTGAAGAGAACTTTTCAGAACTGCAGTAAATGGCTTCCTGAGCTCACAGTCCCCAAAACTACTAAAGGAAGGAGCTTGAATTTGATGTAATCCTTATTGGAGTTATAATAATAAGTGTAATACAGATTATGTCAAATAGTTCCTTCTTGCTTTCAGACTTGAAACAATTACGCAACCGTTTGGTTTTCAAATTAACTTCTTTTTTCCTTTGAAATTATGAATGTTGCAGTTGAAAAAGTGAAAATTCTTGAAGTGTTCCCTACACATTCTATTTTTTTTAAAACTCTCTTTCAGCTCTATAGTGTCTACTCTTCTTGCCCTCATGGATGGACTGGATAATAGAGGTGAAATAGTTGTAATCGGTGCTACAAACAGACTGGATTCTATAGATCCTGCACTCAGGAGACCTGGTCGCTTTGACAGGGAATTTCTTTTCAACTTGCCTGATCAGAAGGTAAAACTTTCAAAACAAATGTATTAATAAACATTTCTAGTATATTAAACAATTGGACGCCTGACAACTTACGAAATAAAAATATGTGTTCTTACTTGTAAGAATGTTGGATTTTAGGAAGGCATTTTTAGTAACATACCGTCTACATAAAATTGTATTGAACTTCAAATCTTCAGAATAGAGTTAAAACTAAACAGAGAGGTAGACGGTTTACATTAAAGCCAATTCCTGATCTGAAAACTGGTTTTGTATGGATTTGTACAATGAGCCCTAACTACTGGGGTTTTGGAACTTATGGTAAGAGGTTGCTAAGCACAGAAAAATGGTACGTGCAAAGTATTATACTGGCAACAGAAACATTTCATTTCATTGTTCTAGGCTTCTATAAACTCAGTTATAGTATTTCATGAATTTATACTTAAAATTAAATTTACTTTGCGTATTGATAGATGTATTTTGATTCTATGAAATTTTAAAATGAAGTAGTTTTGGCATTCCTGTGTACATACTATGCTACTCAGCAATAAATTATTTGATGAGGCATTTGACAGTAGAAGCTGTTAATCATAGGTGCATCAATTAAAAATTAAATTATAAAATTATTCTGATTCCTAATTGGAATATCTTAAATTATGATAATTCATAGAATAAAAGTTTTGATCAGTTCATGTGTAATAAAGTTGTTGATTAAATAGCAATTAAAAAATGTAAGTGGTATACTGAAAAAATTACTGCTTGTATATGAAAATAAGAAGGAAGGGAAAATCTTTGCTCTTGAGAGACTTGAGTGCTAAGTTCTGTTTTATGCATCTCAGTGACATCTCAAAACCACATCAAATAACTTTATATTTACATAAATAGGTAATATTTTGTCTAAAATATTATGACATGGATTTGGTTTGCTAATTTTGAGCTCTTTTTTCCCCTCTCTTTTTTTTTTAAAAAAAAATCAGGCACGAAAGCACATTTTACAAATTCATACCAGGGATTGGAACCCCAGATTGTCAGATGCTTTCTTAGGAGAACTGGCTGAAAAATGTGTTGGTGAGTGTTATGATGTTAGTACTTGTACTATAGATGCTTTCTCTTCTGTGTAAAACTTTGAAGGTATGTCGAATGTATCAAGATTTTTTATTAATTTTACTTTTCCAAACTTCTGTACTTTCAACAGCACTCGTTTTTTGTATTAACAAAATACGCTTCTGTCTTACTAAAACACCAGATGAGTAGCTAGTAGTCGTTTGAAAATGCAGTCGTGTTTCCTTTCTGTAACACCGTTGTCCTAATATAGGATGCATACCCTTAAGAGAAGCAAAATGAAGTGGGAATTGGAATCTTTAGGTAGACTTTCCATGAAAATAACATATTACAGAAGAGATAAGGAGACTTGGTTTTTTTTGTCCGTCTACTTATGGCAGGAAAAAAAAGAAATCCATACTGTGTGGTTTTCTTAGTTCTTTTGCCGTTTTGTTTTTTTTTAATTACTATTATTATTTTGTTGTTGTTGTTTTGTTTTTGGTTTGGTTTGGTTTTTTTTTTTACTGACTGGCATGCTCTCCTTTGACAGAAACCCAACAAACTCACCAGCCTTTCTAAAGATGAATTTTTTTCTAGATCGCTAACACAGAACAACCTCACAGTGTAGATATAGGCAGGGGGGAAAAAAACACCACACCACAAGTACATTAAATACACCTTTGGAGCACCCAAAGACCTGCTGTACTGAATGGAGGACGGTTGTTCAAGATAAACCTGCTGCTTAAAAGCTAATAAGAAAAAAAAACAAACCACAAATATTTTTATAGTGAATTTAATGGGGTAAATGACCCTAAAACATGCACCACAATCTCTTCTCCACAATTTGTCATGCAAAGATACATCCTCTGTCAATCATCTGCTTGGACAAGCGCTGAAGCTCTCAGGAAAAGGGAAGTCTCAAATATCTGTGCATTGGAAATCCATCATCAGAGAAATAAGAACTTTAAATTGAACATCAGTCCATTCAGTCAGCTGCAGTACATCCGAATTATCCTCTTCATCCACAGGAACATCTATCATCGAAGCAGCATCCCTCCGCTTTTGATGCACAAAGACCTCAACATCTTCTGGTGAGGAGAAAACATAACTATCCAGCAAACTCCAATTTAAGCTTTGCGGGTATAAGAGCATGTGCCAAACCCATTTCATGTCAATTCTGCTTGATTTGTGCAAAGATGTGGTGCTACTTAGTGGGAGAGAGGGGAATAGTTGGAATAACCCCAGTTGTTTCTTTGAAAATTCACCGTATTTTTGCACTGAGAACACAATCAGGTATTTAAAAATTTCTGACTATAGGAAAAGCTGTTTGTAGGTTTGATTGGAAGACGTTTTTTGTGCTCAGTAAAGTCTGTCGGTTCTGTGGACAAGTCCGCTAACAAAGAGAAATACCCTTTTCTGTTTCCTTTGGCTTTCCTACTGTCCGACTACTGCACACTTGATTATCTCCGTGCTGTATCTTGGAATTTAAATGTTTCCATACATCCAGGATGAAAACTTTTTGACTATTACAAGGACTTTTTAAAACAGCTGAAGTAAGAATGTTTTCTCTTCTTCATCTTGAGAGTGCCTCATCACTTCTATAAGTGAAATCTGCAGCAACTAGTTATTTAAACAGACTTCCCAGTTTCTTTGTGGCCACACAAATCAAACTCATTGGCACACTTGTCGTATTGATACAGTCTGTACTGGTTTGCTGTTTCCTCTTGTCTGCAAGTTTTCTTTAAAAACAAACCCCATCCCCCTGCCCACCCCCATCAAAAAAACACCCCCTCTTCCCCCAGTAAAAGCTGCCTGGACTCAACAGTCTTTTCACACAGCACGGTTTATACCTCTCTCCAGCTCAGCAACCTTGGCAACACTTAACTACGAGCGTTTGGATCCTGGTGAAGAAAACAGCTGAAAAACCACCCAAGTAAATGACTTTGGGGAGCAGATGTATGCGCGACTCAGAACTTTTTAACATCCAGGGGTGTAATTATAAAGAAATTAGAAGGAAAAAGCCCCAGGACTTGCAAAAAATAGGTTATTTTCTGAGGGTTGGTTATTTTGTCCCAGGTGTTATGGATTCCATACCTTTTAGGAGATTTCTATGTATGTGAGAATTGGAACCCGTTTCTCCAAACGACCACATGACTGCAACATGTGTGAGAAAGTGAAGCAGCTCGAGGAGAGCATAGAATTGCTCAGAAGACCACACACTGATGCCTAACTAGTACCTCCAGTAAACACAAGTAATTAATGATGTTTTTTTTCTGCTTCCTGGAGATGAGGCCCCAGATAACCTGAACTTTGTAAATCCTGTCTTATCTCTTGTACTTACTTCATTGTTCTGACTGCTAACATTGCGTAGGTAGAGAGACTGTTGGCTATTAACTCAGTCTTGTAGGAAACAAAACATTAGCAACCAGAAAAGTGTGAATTCCTCCATCTGTCATCCTCCAGATGAATGTTTTTACAGTGTAATAAAAGTTATTTAAGTAATTTTAAATAGAATTGTAAAGAAGTGAACCATCACGCTCAAAATGCTTATTAAAATATTCTGTATTTCTTACTGCAGGAGCATTTTGCAGCAAAATGGTACCTTGTTAGATTTTTTCCTTTCCTATTCTAGTGTAACGATGGAGGAGGAGGTTTTGGCTTTAGTGTTCATGTTTTTTACAATTTAAAAAAAACCCCTGTAGTAGTTGTTTTTCATTTCTGTCATCGTGCTGATTTGTTCACTAACTCTCCTTCCCTGCAGTCCATCCTTGCAGGGAGTTGCATGGCATAAATTGGAAGAAGTAGAATCTTTCACCCAGTGCAGTAGCAGTTTGTTGTAGCTTTTTGGGGGAGGATATTGGGCAGAAGGTATTTTGAAGAGAACACAACTTCGGCACAGCAGTAGAAGAGCTTGACTTTAAAATTTCAGTGATTGAAGTGCATTCTTCGGAAACCTGTGTGGGAATCCACTTGTTTGCTGTCCTGCTCTTTGAGAGTTGTACTTTGAAGATGTTTAGCAGAATGTGGTAGTGATGGGTAGGAAAAATGGGTTGCTTCACAAGCATACTTGTTTTGGGCTTAGTTCAGGTGTGCCAGTGCATTTTGCCTGCTGAATTCACCATCCTTTGTGAGATGCTTCAAAAATGGAAGCAAACGCACTGAACCTTAGGTTTGTATTATAGCGTCAATTTGGGCAAAAATAAATTCAGGTTATTTCCTGTTGACATGATACATTTTATTTTGCTTTGACAAGACTTGATTCATGATTTTCTTTTTCTGAATCAGTGTGCATTTACTTCTTAGAAATAAAAAGTTCTGTAATGTTTCACGAGATGCAGGATTTTTGCAGTGTTCCTGTCACTGAAATGGATGTGCAGTATACACGAGAGTCCCTCCAAGAGAGACACCAATTATTAGTCTTCAAATGTAATTGCTCCTGAGAAATGAAAAGTAGAAATGGAGACTAATTGTGTATCTGGTCACCTGAGGATTTAATTTTAAAAATAGGCTACAGGCTATTATTTCCTAATTTTGCAATTCTTTGGAGATGTACATGCGGTGATTAAAACGACTGTTAGAAAGTGATATTACAGCATTTATTAATAGGAAAGTTGGAAAGGATATAGTTCCTGAGCTGCTAAATCTTTTGTCACAAAGATATTAAACTAGTTTTTAAGATGACAGGCATTCAGGTTGCAGTATATCTCTAGCACATCTTTGATTTAAACTTTGGTTTAGTGTTGCTCAGATCTTTTTGCTTAATGCACTGCACTTGTTAAATGAGAATTCCAATTTAAATGGGAATGTGATACCTGATACTGAAAGGATAAAGCAGAATTCAGAGGAAAAACCTTGATTTTGATTTCTCTGATGCACCTGTAGCTCCTATCTAATGGATTCACATGATGGAGTGTGCCTGCATGGTTTTGATTTCATGGTAGAGGTTACAAAGAAACCCAGCACCTTGGTGCTGAAAATAATTATTTGCCTAATGATTAATATAGCAGATGTATTTGAACATATTTCACATGTCTTGTATCTTTTAAGGTGACTTGTGAATGTGAACTGCTACATACTTTGCAGATAACAATCACAGTGTGTGCTCATCAAGTTTACACATTTACAGCTACTAACCTTTTTATAAAATTGTGAAGCTTAGTTTAAAAGTTGCAGAAGGACTCTGATATTTATAGTGATCTTCCATCTGGCTTTTAGTTGCTTTTTAAAAAATTATTTTCAAGTCTATTTGAGAAACTCAGGTGGAATTTGAAGCCTCTGCTGATTTAAGTAATCTCTATAGCTGAAAAGTTGGTATCTTTTATTATTATCCCCCCAATGTATGTATTTGAAAGGTGGGAATGGGAAATTGTCTGTCTTCTGTATTAACTACTTTCTTTTTTATTTTTTCAACACTGTGTATGGAATCAGCTTTGTTCCTTGTTACTGTATGGATCTTTTAAAAATGTGTGTGCCAGCAGCATTGACTTTGTCAGCGGATAAAGAGAGAAACAAGGCAGCCTTCCGTTTGGGGACTTGATGCTGCCAAAAGATCAATACAAAAATAGAGTAAAAAAAAGTGCAAATGGTGTAAGACCTGGTGAGGGAGAGGAAATCTGGTTAAAAAAAAAAATAATTGAGAATAATTTAACTAAAGAATTGATTAATTAACTTCTATACACATTTTGTTGCAAAACCATGTACTTTTATGTGGCAATAGCTCAGTGCAGCGTGTTTTCCTGTACTAACTGCAGTAGTTCTCTAAAAGAGTTTTCCCTCTGGTGTAATGTTTTACATTTTTTTGAAAGATGGAGCTATGGCACTTCAAAATACCGTGGCATGTTAATGTCTCTTGCTGAGAGATATGGTAGAATTTGAAATCTCATTTCTAGCTCTGGGGAAAAACTCCACACCATTAGTACTGCAAAAGACACAGAGGTATTAAGTATCTTAGTATTTCATAATGGTTAGATCTGTGTCTTTCAGAAATGAAGATTAAGCAATTATAGGTAACCACCTGTAGATGCTTACAAAGCTAGGCTAAATTAAAATTCTAGTGCCTTTTAATAGTTTTTCTGCTCTTTTGGTTATATTAGTAAAATTATGAAACTCTAAAGTCTTGATAGTAAAAGTTCACATTTTTCCAAGAGTCCATAGGATGCTTTTCTAGCAAGAGTTTTCATCTCTTCCACATTCTACTCATGAAACATTTTTCTTTATATTGCTCATTTTCTCAGTCTGTAAAAGTTTAAAGTCGGTGCTGTTCATTCAGTATAACAAAATGGCTTTGCTATTAAAAAAATACATTCATGTAGAGATATTAAAAAAGGAGGAGAGGGGCTAGCCTGTTAAAATTGCACACATACTTTAGACAATATTAAGGAAAAAGAGCAATGACAGACCTATAACCCTGGGCTGAAAATACACTATCACACTATATGGTGAAAATGTAGGTAATTTCAACCTCAGCATGGAATTTATTTCTTACTATATTTCAACATCCCTGCACGTGGTTTCTTGGTACACAACACTGCCACTGGATTGTGACCTGACAGTTTTTGGCAGATTCTTTGCGGACCTTGAAAATTAAGTTATTGCTGATTGTTTTTAACTTTAGATGTATTTTAAATACATGTAGCACAGCAATGCTGTTTCATGGAAGGTATTTTTGTTTTTGTGTGCACTAGGGTACTGTGGAGCTGACATAAAAGCACTTTGCACTGAGGCTGTCTTGATTGCCCTGAGAAGACGCTATCCCCAGATTTATGTGAGCAGTCAGAAACTACAGCTTGATGTTTCTTCAGTAGTTCTCAGTGCGCAGGATTTTTATCATGCAATGCAGAATATTGTGCCTGCTTCCCAACGTGCCGTGACATCTTCAGGACATGCGTTATCTCCTGTCATCAGACCGCTGTTGGAACGTACCTTCACTAACCTTCTTGAGGTTTTACACAAAGTGTTTCCTCATGCTGAATTTAGCCAGGGTGACAAAAGTGAAGGTACGTGGTTTGGGTTTTCTTTTTTTGTTGTTGTTGGTTTTGTTTGTGTTTTTTTCACCTGACTTTCTTGTATTGCTGCCCTTAAACCTGGTGTGTATCTGGTTCAGTGTTCTAAGTACCTAACTACAGTTTGCTTGGATGTTGCATAATTATTTTTGCTGATTCCAGGTTGCTGTGAAATTGAATAAACTGACCTATATAGACCAAAATCCCATAGGTGTGAGTGCCACCTGAAGCAAATAGAACCCCCAGATAATTTAGTTTAAATGCGAGGAATAATGGGGCATAATCAGATGGCAGAACAAAAGAAGGCAGTGAGATAAGATTGCTCAGTGTGTTAGGACCTGCAATTAGTGCACCTGTCCTGAGTGTCAGTTAGCTGTCTCCAAGCCTTTGCTTGTTGATGGGTGGCAAAGGAGTGCTATGGGGAGCTGGCAGCACAGCAGGTGGGACTGTAGTTAGCTGAGATACCTGACCCTGTGTTGGTCATCTGCTGCTTAAGGAGAAAGGCGTGAGGCTTTCCTCCCCTTGAACTGGCCTGATGGACTCCCGATCCTCTGAGTTGATTCTGCTGGCTTAGCAAGGGGAGAACTATTTGCTGTTTCGTCAAGTTTCCTTTTTGCCAGATAAGTGAATGAAATAAGTCACTAGGGGGTCAGAGATATGCCAGAACCCTGCTGCTGTGGGAGCGATGTGAGTGCACTGAGGAAGCAGGGAATAAGAAGGAATGCGACTGACTGTTTTGACTGGCACTGAGTCAATAGGTTCTGGTTTTTTTTCACCCAGTTCTTCTGTGAGATAGACTTCGATAGTTGCCCTGGTCACTTCTTGGAAGTTAAACATTGTACAAGCTATCTTGGGGTTGATACCTGCTTATGCTGACAACTGTTTTCTACTCACTCCCCCTAACTATGTAAACAGTACTGTGGTTGTGTGTGATTAACTCGAAAATCTGTAACAGCCCTGGCTTGCTTTTCATTCCCGCTCCAGAGCACGATTTCAGACTGCAGCCCAGGCAGCTTAAGCTGATCCTTGTGCTGGCTGCCGCAGTCCCTCCAGTCCAGCTGTGCATTTTTGCTCCGTATCTGCCACTTACTTCAGTACATCAGGCCCTTTGTTAAATCACTTTAGCCAACAAACTCATCCAAAAATGATGTGTTTTTGTCGGGTTAGTTTTCTGCTGACTGGGATCACTGGAGGTTTTAACTAGTGTTGGAGTTGGCACAGAATGGGGCCTAGGAGTACGTGGTGGTGAGTAGGGTGATGTAGGCTGGAAATTGCAGCTGCAGTTAGATCATATTAGGCTCCCTCAATCGTATGAGGCTCTCATAACCAAAGTAATTTAAGATGCCTTAGTCTCTCTGTACTCTTAACCTGCTGGTAATGCCCAATTCAGAGATTGTCGATATTGTTGAAGAACTGAATTAGGTGTCCTTGTCTTTGTAGAGTTCTAGTTCATGGTATTTTCTTTGGTTACATTCCTATTTATTACTGCTAACAAAGTGAATTTGGAAGCATTTGTTGATTCAAATAGTAGTTTTACTAGATAATTCTGATGCTGCAGCTACTTTTAAATGTTTGTAGAAAATCAATTTTGAAGATACATGAACTAAAGTTTCTTTTAACGTTTCCTCTGAACCTTAGTTTTTCTTCTTACCCCCTTAAGCCCAAGACAATATTGAGTAATAAGCTTAATCTGTGTTAAAACCAGCAAAATCCGCTTTTACATACAATGATTTGAAATGTAAATGTAGATTACACAAGTTTTTCTTGAATTTGGAGCCAGTTATGTAGCAGACACTGGAGTTCTTGCCACCTGCAAGTCTAGTTTTCTACACGTTTTTGCAGTTCACTCACTAATTCTGTTTCTCATAATTCACCGAGTCAAACACTGGAGCAAAGGATGTCACAGAGGCTTGATGCTTGGAATTAAAAGATTGACTGCCTTTTAAAAATAATTCTTTATTTTAGGAGGTGAAAGCTGTGTCCTGTGCATGAGCACAGGAGGTAGCGTCTGGTCTGTATTTGATATAGCAAAAAACCTACCTGTTCAGGAACTGCAGGAACCAAGAGTTAGGAGGCCTATGTCCATTTGATTCAAAGGCCTCTATCCCTGCCTGGAGCTATATGGCCAACAGCTTCTGTACTGTTTCTTTTTCCCCATGGACTAGCTTTGGCCCCTGGTTGGGGTCTGCAAGCTTTTATCTTTGCCCCCTGAGGCATGATTGTCAGGTGTGTGAGTGCATCCTGCCTTGCCAAGACGTGTGGCATGTCCTTATCCCATACCAGCAGAATATTATTCCTGAATCCAGTTCCTTACATCACATGAGCAGGTAAGGGAACCTTTGTTGTCTCTTAACATTTTTCCTGGGACCATATGCATAGATGCATCGCCCTTAGATGGTGTCTTCATTCAACACTTCATGCTCCTTGAAGGCGATTCCTTTGTCTCGTGTTGGTGGTTTGATCAGTACAGCAGGACCTGGGCCATAGCTTTATGTAAATCAGGCAAATCAGATCTCATTATTTGAGAACAACACTTGGATCTCGCTGTATTTCACACTTTGATTTCACAACACTCCATTTTTCTAAGTGGCTGTGGCCAACTTGACCTACTAGTAGGGTGTCCAGTGGCTGCCCTGCAGAGAGCAGTGTGGGGCAGGGACTCTGGGCTGCTGCCTGTCGGTCGCTGAGCACTTTGTTCCTCAGGAGACGTGGCCTCTGCACTGCTCTTCCTGTACAGCTCAGCGGCTGTGACCATTTTTCATCCCATCACTGCAGACTGATCTCTCTATAGCAAAGGGAGTGAGTGGCTCGCTTAGGATTACATCAACTTAACTCCTTTCCCAGGGACAAGAAAGATTTTGGAGCAGTGTTTTTCCCATTATCAGATTGCAGCAGTCTACTCTTAATCCTCTTGCAGCTCTGATGGCTAATTTACCTGTACCCAATTTTCAGTTATCAACTGGTTGCTCTGGTTTAGTGCCATATTTGTATTTTTTGCAGCTGTTTGTCCCTGCAGATTCTCTTTGGAATGTAATTGGTCTTTTAGCTTTTTGGGTCTGAAGGTCTGTATAGAAAATATATCAGTGTGCTACTATGTTAGCAAAAGAGTTAAAGTAAGTTAAGGTATAGTATATGGACATGGAGTAAATCAAACTGATTTTGATAAAAAGCCACGAAGATGATGAAGGGAGTGGAACATCTCCTTTCTGAGGAAAGGCTCGGAGCTGGGTCTCTTTAGCTTGGAGAAGAGGAAACTGAGGGATCATTTCATTGGTGTTTATAGATATGTAAAGGGCGAGTGTCAGGAAGACGGAGCCAGGCTCTTCTCAGTGATGCCCAGCGATAGGACAAGGGGCAGTGGGTGCAAGCTGGAGCATAGGAGGTTCCGGGTAAACATAAGGAAAAACTTTTTCACAGTGAGGATGACAGAGCACTGCAACAGGCTACCCAGGGAGGTTGTGGAGTCTGCTTCTCCGGATACCTTCAAAACCTGCCTGGACACGTTCCTGTGTGACCTGCTCTAGGGTCCTGCTCTGGCAGGGGGTTTGGACTCGATCTTTTGAGGTCCCTTCCAGTCCCTAACATTCTGTGATTCTGTGAAAAAGTAATTTGATGTTCTTCGGCAGATTATCAGAGGATGGAAAACAGTTCTTCGTAAGCATGATATTGTCTAGATAGTTGTGCTGAGAATAATTTTGGAACAAGTCTACCTGTAAAAATTTGGGCACTTAGAACAAATAAATAAGTGCAAAATTCTGTATAGTCTGAGGATTATGGTTTTTATAACTTATACTTGAAAAACCTCTAGCTGTGAAATAAAACCAAAGGAAGCATTTCATAACAAATCAAACATTTGTTGTATTTGTGAAGTTGTTCTGCTCGATTGTTGAAAATAATAAAGTGTAATTATGATTAGACTTTACAATGTTTAATTAGTTTTGTTTTTATTTGAAGTAATAAGTACTTATTATTCTCTGCTCTGATATTTAGACAGTTTGAACTCATATTTTCTACATTTAAAAATGTGTTATAATTTCCGTAAAGAAAAATTTTAATGTCTTTTCTTGTTTGTGGTGTGTGTACTGAGAAGTGATAAGGTTCTAATTAATAAATTTCTTGGAACAGATGTACCAAGTCTAATATTAGATGATAGTGAAGATGAGAATGCTTCACCAATTTTTGAGACGAGCTGTCACTCGGGATCACCAAAGAAACAGTCATCAGCTGCTATACATAAACCCTACCTTCATTTTACAATGTGAGTGGTTCTTTACATGCGTATGACCAAATAAAACCATGACATTTTTCCATCAGGAGAGGTAGCAAAGATGTTCTGTTGCTTTGTGGTGTCAATGGTGTAATAGAAACGTGTCAGTGTATGGACAAGAGTTTTAGATATGTGACTGATTTTTCGGAAAGGCCACATCCTAGAATCAGCAATGGGAAATATTCTGCGACAGACAGGTGTAGCTTAGAAGTAAGGATGTTGCAGCAATTCTTAGTTGTAACACACCATTTTGATTTGAAAGATTAAGTACTGGGAAGAGAGGTATTTAGGAATACTTTGGAGGGGTTATTTACTTTTTCTTGGTCCCAATTATGGTTGAGCTGCAGTGTGTGCAACTGTTTGGATGCCTTATAAAATTAATCCATTCAGCATTCCTAAGATCTTTTTTTCATTGTTTTTCATGGACAGTTGTAGGAAAATGGGAAGTTACAAAGTGAGTGTGAAATCTGGATGAGTCTTTCCTGTATAAATTGGACTGGATACAGTAATTAACAATAATAAACTAACATTTCTTGCTTCTGTATTAAGAATGGTTTTAGATACTTTGTGATGGGTTCTGCAGGGAGTTTGCTAAATAAAGAAAATGAGGTTAGGAAAACTGTTCAGTAGTAGTACTGTTTAGCAGAGCCATCTTGTGGAAAACTGCTAAAAGTTTCGTGCTAAAGAGTAATGCCTGCACGGCACTTATGGAAATCTAAGCTTAAAAAAAAGGATTTCAGTTTGAGGTACGTAGTCAGGTATTTTATTGCCAAATTTAATCTTTTGTTGTGAGCTCAGGAGGTGGGAACCGGAAACCAAAACAATGATATATACTTGTGTAGATATGTGTCTAAATAAAATAATCTCGAGGACTATAAAAGGCTATATTTGGTTTATGAAGTATGTAAGCCTCCCTTCATCTATCTCTGAGCATTTTTGATTGCTATCTCTGAGCATTTTTGATTGCTATCTCTGTGTGTAACCTCCACCACCAGAACTGCAAAGCCAAAGGTCAACAATGTTCCTAGCTCTTACAAAATATTTAACCTGATATAAAACCAGCCAGTCTTGTTTCACTGCCTGAGCTCATTGGTGTGCAGATAAAAATGCCTTAATGAGAGAAAATGCAAATTAACTAAAAAATATTCTTGTTTTATAGTACATTTTCTGGAAATAGAAGAGACTTTAATGGAGAAACAGAGTTGTTCTTTGTCTCACTCATCCCAAGTACAGGGCACAACCCCTCCACTGCCCAAACAAACACAAAACCCCAAAAGTCTTTGTATGTACTCCTTAGGATTTCTTCTCAACAGCAAAAAAGCACAAAAAATTAATCTTAGCTTTCCACTTTTTCATTTAAAACCTTTTCTTCTGCCTGGAAGTCTATTGAATAGAAGTGTGTGGATATCCTATAAAAGAAAACAAACAGTGATTTTATTCAGTCCAACTTGAGGTCTCATTTTGTAATTAGTGTTGAAATGTTAGGTGGTTCTTGAAAATCTTGGGTGGCACTTAAGGGATGAATGGATTGACCTGGGATTCCTGAGGCTACTGAAGAGATGCTTTAGTAGCAAAAACTGAGCTGGACCTGATGAAATAAGATATCTTCACTAGAAGCCCATTAATTCTTTTTATACAATCAAGGAATTAGTTTTAAATTAACTGGTTATTAAATTCATGAAAATTTTTATTATATATGCATATCTTTGCACAGATGAATTTGAATTAAATTGTTGTGAAGTCAAATAGAGAAAGCTCAAGTTATTGAGACTTGGAGTAGTGTTGAGGTGTAGTAGAGCTCGTTGAATCTTTATAGGCTATTGTAGTAAACTATGGCCCGTTACTGAAAGTCTTTTGGATTCTAAAATATTATGTATATTCCATCTATTGAGAACACTGGCATGTTAATTGTATTTTGTAACTGTTCTGTTGCAGCTCAGCTTATCACCAGCCAACCTCTTACAGACCAAGATTACTGCTATCTGGAGACAGAGGATCGGGTCAGACTTCGCACCTTGCTCCAGCACTATTGCACACTCTTGAAAAATTCTCTGTACACCGGTTAGATCTGCCAGCACTTTATTCAGTCAGTGCCAAAACACCTGAAGAATCGTGTGCACAGGTGACATTTAAGATCCTCTTGTAATGAATAATTTCTGTAATTCAGGAGCAGATTAGCTGCATCACTATAAAGGCAGTTAATGTAACTGGAATGTAACTTAAAAGCCAGGTTTTCGTAGACACCGTCTATTTTCGTGATTAAAGCAACGGAGTCTCTAGAGGGTGATTGATTCCTCTCGGCTGACTAGTGGGAGTCATTACCTCTCTGACTTGCCCCCTCAGTCACATACCTAATGTCAAGTTACCTTAATCTGGGTATTCTGATTTTCATTTTACTAGCTCGTGTATGAATGGCTGTGCTGGGTTCCAGGTTCAATTGCTTAGTATGAAATGGTTTAGGTTTTAAAACAGTTTGTGGTGAATTTTGCATGGCTTACAAACCAGTTTAATTTTCATCTGGGTTGTCCAGTCTTAGCAAGTTTTTAAAACATAGATGTCAGGTAGTTGTTTTGTTGTCTCCCTCGCATGTTAACATAAAATAATGGAATGATACAGCAAACAGTCACCAGCACTTGTTTAGAAAGCCTTTATCATTAGATAATTTTGTTTTACTGGAGCAATTGTATATAAAATACCACAGTCATTTCCTAGCCCACAGGAATTTTATTAGTCACGAGTGATAACAGCAATTATTTTTTTAATTTAAATACCACTGTTTCTTTTAATTAGATCTTTCGTGAAGCTCGAAGAACAGTACCAAGTATTGTTTACATGCCTCATATTGGTGATTGGTGGGAAGCTGTCAGTGAAACTGTGAGAGCTACTTTTCTAACTTTGCTGCAAGATATACCATCTTTCTCCCCTATATTCCTACTGTCTACCTCTGAGTCCATGTATAGTGAATTGCCCGAAGAGGTAAGTTTATCGTGCAAGGTGTTGTTAGGGAGATGTGTGCTCTTCAGAATGTTTTGAACATATGAAAACTTTGGTTTGCAATGATTTTTTGACTTAATTTAAAATATGGCAAACAGAAAATGCATTATTAACTAAATATGTGTAGTTTTCTTCAATGAGGGATGTACATTCTTACTCCCAATTTTCATAATCTCCATGCTGCTTTGCTGAGAAGATGAAATTGTTCATTTTGTCCATTGTTCATTTGGACAAATTACTCAAGTATAATTAAATGCAGATTTAGTCTAAAGACCTAACCTTTAGATTTACATCTTCTGAAGCTCAGGATAGGAGAAAGGAGTTCCTGTTTGTTTTTTTTTGGTTTAGTAGGCGTTTTTTTTGTAATTATTATTTTCCTTCTGTAGTTTCTCTTCTTTTCACTGCAGACATGGCTGTTGTTAGGATCACAGGATACTGCAAGTTTAGTTGGTACAGAAAGTTCAGTGAGAATTAGAAGTATCTGTTTTCCCTCAGCTGTGTACGCAGCTTTGGGCAGAGTTTACTATCTTCTTTCCTGTGGCTAATTTTGAAAAGTTTGTGACTAGTGTTTTAATGTGGTCATTAAACATATATTTTTGAGTAGGGACTCGGTTTTCAAATGGCTTTTGTTGTTTTTTTTGTTTTTGTTTTTTTTTTAGGTGAAATGTATTTTCAGAATCCAGTATGAAGAGGTTTTTTATATACAAAGACCGACTGAAGAAGACAGATTGCGATTTTTCAAAGGATTAATTCTTGATGAGGCAGCAATGCCCCCACCAAGAAGGAAACAGGCTGGTAAACTAAGTTACAATAAAACAAATAATAATGTGATCCAAATGTTATATTTTGTGCTATTTTCTTTTTTTCAAAAGGTGTGGGTAAACGGCAGTCAGTCTGTTTAACATTTGACAATGTTAATCAATGCCCAGAATAAATTTTGTGCATTACTGTTTTGGAAGCTGGAGAACTGAGAGGTTAAAAACGCACTGCTAGTTGAATCAATGAAGCACTTAAAATCTGGAGAGGCATAATCCAAAGAGCCACAGTGTTGTTAACGTTCCCGTTGTCTGACTTCATGTTTTTTTCCCTAGCTCTTCGTGCTCTGGAAGTTCTTCCTCTTGCACTGCCATGCCCTGCCCGTGAGCTGTCGGAAGCAGAAAAACAGCGAATGGAGGACCAGGAAGAGAACACGTTGAGAGAGCTGCGGTTGTTTCTCAGGGATGTTACCAAGAGGCTGGCCACAGACAAGCGCTTTAACATCTTCAGCAAACCGGTGGATATTGAAGAGGTCTTGTTTCAGTAATGTGCAAACAATGAAGTTGAAACGATTAGAAAAAAGAATATCAATTAAAAAAAAATAAATAATTTACTAAGAAAAAAAGAGTAGCTGATCCATGATCTTACCAATCTATAATGCTGCTTTTTAGCTGGTGAAATAGTCACAGCCTCATCATCTGCAGTGTGAGGAGTTGGAGCATGTTCTTTGGCTCTACCAATGACCTATTGAAAAACCTTGTGCGTTCCTGTCAACTTTATGACCGAAATCAGCATTTTAAAATGCCACCCCTCCTGTCTCTACCAGTGCTCCCGAAATCTTTGAAGCTATAATTCTTCAATAAGAGCTTTTGCAACATTGTCATCATAGGCCTGATCATATTGGGAAAGTGATCCGTGTTCTGTAATGTATTCAGCTTTAATAGTATTGTTGAGTCATTTCAGCAGTAATGCTTGTGGATGCCATTAATCACAGATGGTAGCACATTATAAGGCATTAACTGGTCGATTATGGAGTGTGCACACCTAACTGATGAGACAGTTTGATCTGCAAATCTATTTTCAGGTGCTGCTGTATGAGTAGGATTTTGTTCTGTCTGACTTTGAGATCAGATGCTGGCCCGCTGCATTAAAAAAAAAAAAAAAAGATTAATTGCTTCTGAAGAGAAGCATCTCTTTTGGAAGACATTAAGAGATGAATATGGAACATGAAAAATACAGCATTGTAAAAAGCAGATTTGCAGTGTAAATTCCGTGCAGGATGGAACATGCATCTTTTATGGGTGCACGCAGTCCTTGCTTAATTTCAGCTTTCCACTGCTTTTGGTAGCTGTCTTTTGAAAGAGGTTTTCACTGTGGCAGCTTACAGTGTGAGCATGGTCTGAGCAGTTCCTTGGTTTGATTGTTACTGTGAAACTGCTTGGGAGATCCCTTATTATAGGAAACTCTTCGTGCTTATAATAAAGGCACTTTCCTGAAAGAACTTGCGAGCTAAACTTAAGTGAATAAGGGCATGTAAAGAAAGAACAAATTACTATCCCTCATTTGTAGATGGAGGGAATTGAAATGTGAATTTGTTATTTAAAGACTCGCCAAAACCCTGCTAATATACCACAGCACCGGGCTTTAAATACAATCCTTTTCGTCCCACCCGGTGCATTTAAGCACAGGGCTATCCTTTTCTTTTCTGCAACGGTCTGTCTGCTTGACTTTCTAAGAAAATGTGTTAAGTGTGTTCCACTCCTCCTTGCCTTGCGGAGAATGCTGCTGTGTGATGAGGATTTTTGTGACTAATTCAGCAGCAATGTTTAGTTTCCAGTGAAGATTCTTTCTGATGATGTGCTAACAAGAAAAGGAAGCTTGTTGCTTGGCTTTCCGGTCACTGAACCAATTATCATCGTGTTTCCATAGAGAGCGGCTAAAACAGAATTTTTACAGTTTTGAGTTTTCATCATAAATTTCAATGTGTGCATATATATATATATAAGGAATTAGGTGATAGATTGCTGTCCACTGAAGTAATGCATTAATGTTGGTTTATGTTGTAATATATTTTTCTATGAATGTTTACAGATACTTTAATAATAAAAAAAAATTCTTACAGCGCCGTTACGGCCTGATCTAAGCATGTATTTAACTCTTTAGTATTTTGGCAGCCATTCTATGTGCGCGATTTCAAAAGAAAAAATGCAATACTGTTTCTGAGGCCGCCAGGATTATTAATTGATTTTAATCTTAACCACATTGAAACAATCAAGTATAGGTTGGTTTTTTTTCCCTTGAAGTATATAACAAATTAATAGATTTATTTTTTTTTTAATAAACTTTGTTACAGCAGCTGTACTAGAGACCCTTATGGTATTATTAATTACCTTAAATACTTTATAGTGGACCCTGGTGGTTGCTAAACCTCCAGTTAGGAGCTAAGCTTATAGTAAGCTGTGAACTATGACTCAGGGCTTTCTCTTTGAACTGCCCTTCTGTACAGTCAGGCTGATGTCTTCAGTCAATAAAACCTGAGTTCTTCTGCTGAACAAGTGATTGAAGGAACTAATCAATAGCAGATATTTAAAAGCTGATAATTTGGCTGTTCGGTTTAATGAGACCTTTGCCTACAAGGTGAACAAAATATAGCTTCTATAGTTTTTCCTTGAGTTTTGAATTAGACCGATTGTTTTTTGCCTTTCTGACTGAAGACGGTGTTATACTACTATTAAAAAAAATCTAAATAAAACTAAAAATAAATTTACGTTAAAATGTGTTGCTTCAAAAATATCATTAAGTTCATTTTGAAAGATAAATTGGTGATCTGCTGAAGAAAAAGTAGCTTTGGAAGTCCTGTATTTTATTTAGTCTGATAAAACTTAAACTTGTTTTCAACTTAAACTTGTTTAGAAATCAGAATGTTTAGGTGATGTTTTAGAGCTGAGCATGTGGAATGAATAAGAGGATAAAGATGTGATACTGGCAATGTTCCAATGGAATGCATATGGTCCTGTGTCATTTTTGTATGCTCTTTGCTTCTAGGTTTCAGATTATCTTGAAGTCATCAAAGAGCCAATGGACCTGTCAACAGTAATAACCAAAATTGATAAACACAACTACTTAACAGCCAAGGATTTCCTAACAGATATTGACCTGATCTGCAGCAATGCGTTGGAGTACAATCCAGACAAAGATCCGGGAGGTGAGGACCTACTTTGCTTTGGCCTACCTAAACCTGAAAGCCTGGTGTTTAATCACGTACTTTGTGACTGTTGAGGCATTGGAAGAAACAGCCTGCTTTGTGATAATTAGCATAAGAGAGTCATAAGGGTCTCTGCTTTTAGTATTCTGAGGCATGTGGTGCACTGGGGGACATCGTAAGAGCAGGAGAACTAGAGCATTCAGAGTTGTTTTCTAATAAATTAGGTTTTGTAGTTCCTTTTCAAATTTGATTGCTCCTTTTCAGTGAGTAGACTTTGTGTATGCAACAAAACCCCAATGTAATTTGGAGAGCTCTGCAGAGAATCCTGCATGCAGTCTGGCAGTGGCCTGCTTTATTTCCACGTTGGCTTAGAACATGAAGTTCACACACGGAAATTAAGAGCTGTGTAGTTGGGGATAGAAATAAAACTGCGTAAATCATCAGTCGAGACAGTCAGTTGGAGCTGTTTAGGAGAGATTAGAAAGTATTGTCTTGACAAAGTGTGATGGGATGCTTTCAATTAAAATGGAATTTGTAGATTGAAATGCACCTAGAAGCTGTTCATTCTCAAAACTAAGGAAAGAACATCCTGGGTACTCTTTGCTAGGGCCATCTTACAGCATGCATTGCCAAAAGAAAGCCTTTCAACTGGCAGCTTCAAGAGTCATCAATAAAAGAGCAACAACAAAAAAAGAACCCCTTTAATGTTTTGTATTCGACATAGGTGATCCATCTGCAAATGTAGTCCAAGGTTTTAAAAAGTATTTATTGAATCCTTTGAAATTATTTTACTAGGTTAAGGCCTGATTTCCTGTATTGCTTTTCAAATTTTTGATTTTCTGAGGCATCTGCAAATGTCTCATATGTGGACTAGAGTACAGTCTGGACAGGTAGTTACGCTTGTCACGTTTGCCATTTGAAACCAGTGTTGGTTTGTATCTGTGGAAAATATTTCTTCAATTTGTGATGGATTTTGTTATACAACTAAAAAATATTACCTTGTTAAAATACAGCAGAAGGTTTTTTGTTATATTGATAACACACTTTTGAGGACGTTTAATGAGTAATTGATGTGATCTGATCAAAGGCTTGATGGACACTTGGGATTCCCAGTGTCTCTGAAGAGCTCCTGTTTAGAAAATGAAGACTGAGATACATATGTCTTGCATGTATGTGACTGTAGCGTGTTTGTGACTTAGAGATGGGCTTTGGGAAAGGCTGACATCAATATAAACCCTTTGTTCTCATTTTCAGGCCATTTGGTTGTTTCATTCTAGGAAATGTAGTCTGAAGTGATTTTTTTAAGTTTTAGAGCAGATGTTGTGGGACTACAGAATTCTAAAGTCCGATCTGCTCGGGATCATAAACAATATGAATTGTGGGTTCAGTGTGGCAAAAACATAAAATAGAAAAGACATTTCGGGGAACAATTAGTGACAGAAGTTTTCTTTGAGCTTGTCCAAAGAAAAAGAGTCTTGGGAAAAAATCTGTTCAGGACTGAGTGGAAGAAATGGATCAGGCTATTTCTAGGTTATGTTTTGGGCTGGAGTTTCTCATCATTGAGTAGGTAATGAAAAGATAGTTTGTCCTCTGTGTTGTCAACAATTGATGATGTATTGCTCTTCTGGCCTGCAAGATCTCTTGAGCTGATGTATGAATACACTGCTGAACCAGCACATCCTGTCTGTTTGGAATAAACATTCCATGCCTTCAGGTGCATTAAGTGAATATTGACCTGTAAATGCCAACATTCTTTACAGCTGGGTCTGTCTCCTCGCCTCTACTTCATGCTTAAATTTGCAGAAAAAACATAGTGTATCTGCTTCTATCCTGTTGTTCAGTTAGAAGGGCAAGGAGGAATGCCAGATTAGTTGATTTTATATGCAGTAGTGATACTCAGAACTGGCTTCTGTGGGTGGTTTTTCTTCTGGTACTTTGCTGTAAAATTTCAGGTAGGTTATAGAGTAAGATTTTTATTTTATTTTTTTCTCCTCCATTATTTGACCAAGAAATGTTCGTAAAGACAAGGAAACATAATCGTGTGTTAGACATGATAGTATTTGCCTCTTTGAAGCACTGTCTGTGTGAAAGTATTGCCCATCACAGAACATGAGGAAAGTAGTAGCTCATCAAATAATCTTTATTTGATTTTTCTTTGGGGTTTTTTCCTTGGTTTTTTTTTTTTTCCATCTTAAACTTTATTATCTGACCAACTTTTTAAGGTCTAATATCACCAAATTACATCTACAAGAATGCATTGGGCTTTTTTGTGGTCTTAAAACATAATCTTACACAAATATACGCGGGCAAATAATTCTAGTTTCCATTTGATTCAAGTGGTGGTAGATCTCCCCAGAAAACATATGTAGTGCTCATGTGAGCTGGGTACTGGATATTGTTTTTCACTTAGCAGTTTTTCCAGCTGTAAAATTTGCTGTTTCTGGAATTATAAACCTTGTTTAATAAATGTTCACTGATATTCTTAATTGTTGTCTTTAGTGATTATTAAAACAGATTAAATCTGCTAATTGTGTAATATGTTGTAGACATGAATTTTGATATTTGCTGTTGAAGTATCTCCATCAGCTGGAAAAAATAATTCAGTATGGATGAATTGACAAATTAAATATGTTTGTACTAAAAGCAAACTATGAGTGTTGCAAGTTTCATTGAAAAGCAACATTCTAGATGTCAATTTTCTCCACATAAGGGCTTACTTATTAAGTCACAATTACTTTTCAAATCTCAACAGCATTGGAGTAATTTCTTTAGTGTGTTTCAAAGGTAGGGGAACTGCTCTTCTCTGAAAATTTTCTTTCATGAATCACATTTAGGCTTCTAGCGTGGGCAATAATTTTTTGTCCTGTTCCCCAAACAGAGATGAAAATGTAGCAAACTCAAGGCTTGTTTCTTGCCATTTTTTTCCAATGGATTAAAATGAGAAATACTTATTCCATATAGGCAAGAAAATGATGTTTTAGCACAATTTTTAATTTTCTAGCACTTGTTACGTAAAAATTAAGCAATAATTTAAAGTTGAAAAAGAACAACATGGGAGGAATATAAGCAAGGGAGGTCTCTTGCTCTTACAGCTTCAGGAGATGTCCAGTATGATTTTTCAGGCAGTGTAATTGTGCGAATGTTCCTAGACCCCAGTGGGTAAATTAATTCCTGGACAAATCTCTTGTTACTTTTGGGGCTCTCTGTGCTGTACTCCGTTATACTGTAGAAACTGCCTGTAAGAACTTGCTGATTCTAGCAAGTTTCGAAGGATTGCAGGTTGATTTAGGTTTGTTCCTCATTCACTGTTTGCATTTGTTCATAAATGCCACTATTGATTAAAGTAATAATTTGTACTTCTGAAAACTCCTGTATCTCTTACAGAGCCGAGTTATGATTTTTGAGCTTGGTTATGGTGGTGATCCATCTACATTTTCATATGTTTGTGATGTTTTCCAGTCAACTTCGGTCTGTATCAGTGTTGCAAGATATGATACAGAACAACACAAAATGGTGAAGAATTTACACAATTGTGATAAAATTAACAAGTGTTCTGTCTGTTTTTTTAGATAAAATAATTAGACACAGAGCTTGTACTTTGAAGGACACTGCTCATGCTATCATTGCTGCTGAACTGGATCCAGAATTTAATAAGATGTGTGAAGAAATCAAGGAAGCAAGAAGAAAAAGAGGTATGTTTAACTTCAACATACATGGGACAGAAAAAAGAATTTACAGATGCACATATAAAACGTGAAATTTAAGGTGAAATATAGGATGCAATGAAAATTAAAGAAAGGTGAAAATCACTGAACTGTAACATTAGTACAAAATTCCATGCTGATTTATGGATTCCTGATTTCAATAATTCGAGCTTTGCCTTGGGGAGTTGTTCCCTGCTTTGCCTCTTTCTTTGGTAAAAAAACTGCATTATTTGGTTTCTGGGTTGAATTTGGCTGGTCTTAACTTATAGCTGCTGGTTCTTGAAATACTTAAATCAGTAGATTGAAAACCCTTTACTAATAAATTTCTTTGAACTATGCAAGTATCTGTAGGCTTTCTCTTCTTCTGGTTTAAACGGATATAGTTCTTTTTATTTTCTTACTCAGTCATACATCTTTTTTTTCTAATTCTGTACAGGCTTCCAATGTGTGTCTTGAATTGTGGATAAGAGAACCAATTGTAATTCACCGTGGCTATAAAATAGAACTAATATAATGCCTTCATTTCTCCTCTGTACTTTTCTATTAGAAGTATAAGAATATTCACAATTCTGGCCTTAGTGTCAGAGTGTGAGCTATGCTCAGTTAATTATCCATTACGAATCCCCCATGATTGTTAAAGGTTATTGCTTCCGAGGTTCAAGTAACCGCCTGCAAGAGCTCTTTCTTACAGAGGGACTGTATAGTTTCAAAGTTCTCCTTGCAAGTCTCCCAAGAGCTAATTGGAACACTGCCCCTTTCCTTTGTGGCAGTGGCCAAGTAATGTATATTTCTGAGGGCAAAACCTGCAGACCCTGTTGAAAGAGGTGTGTTTTCGGAAGTCATGATTAAGGTTGAGTTGTCATGCAATGAACTTGTTAAATCAGTGTCAGATGGTGTCAGTGCTGGTTAGTGGATCTTCAGGTATAGGTAGGTGACTAGCACTGCCAGTTGCTTGCTCACACACACAACAGCTCACACACCACAATGGACAGGCTTCAAAGTGCATTCTACGCATTGGCATGGAAACTGTTACGGTGTCACCGATACCTGCAAGTCACATTTCAAAGGTGCACATGCTTTTGAACCACATTGTGGTGGTTTCAAGACCAAATGAGCTCTGCAGGCTAAGATCACTTACTGGATTAGCAAGGACAGAAGATCTGGAATGCGTGGAAGGAGCTGTTTTAGAATAACTGGTTATGAACGAAGAAAAATATATCAAGCTCTTGAGGTCTGCAGAAACCTCATGCTGTAAGGCAAGCACAAGAGATTTTCCCATTCTTGGATCAGGAGTTGTGTCAAAAATGTGTGTAGAGCATCAAGAAGATGGCACTTCAGGCATGTGATCTTGGCACTGATCATTGTAATGGATGGAAGGAACGTAAATGCTGATCCACTTTGCCATTGCTCCTACTTTGCTCTGCAGAATATGCTCAGCAAGACAGCAGGTGAGCCAAATCACAAGACATCTACTGGTCTAGCATTTGACGCGGACCCTGCTTTGGAATGTTTTTACACAAGGGACAACAAAGGCATCTACTTGCATTTTCTTCTCTTGATTGGATGTCTGTGAGGTTACTAAGGGCTTTTTACCTTCTTCCATTTGAGATTACCAGATAGTCAGATATAAAAGTGATCCCCAGATCCTCCTTCTTCCCCTCTGCTTCATAATAAGAGTGTATATTAAAATAGTTTAATGTTTCAATGAGGAAATACTTCAGGATAACAGTGTAAGCAGTGTAAACTATACCTTTTGCTGTCCAAAAGCTTTGTGTAGCTGGTCACTTGAATGCTGGAGGGATTGGTTTTACTAGGCTGTTTGCCTGAGTGGAGCTACTAAATGAAGTCACGCTGGATCGAGCAGTCAGCCTTGTTGCCTGACAAGTGTGAGATAGTAGTGGGGAATTGAACTCCTAAGTACTTCTTTTTAGTATCATAGAAGCATAGAGTTGTCAGGGTTGGAAGGGACCTTAAAGATCATCGAGTTCCAACTCCCCTGCCATGGACAGGGACACCTCCCACTAGACCAGGTTGCTCAGAGCCTCATCTAACCTGGCCTTAAAAACTAACTGGAATTGGGCTTCTACCACCTCTCTGGGCATCCTGTGCCAGTGTCTCACCACTCTCATGGTGAAGAACTTCTTCCTAATGTCCAATCTAAATCTACCCTTTTCTAGTTTGGATCCATTCCCCCTTGTCCTATCACTACCCGACATCCTAAAAAGTCCCTCCCCAGCTTTTTTCAGATCCTGGAAGGCCACCAGAAGGTCTCCTCACAGCCTTCTCTTCTCCAGACAGAAGAACCACAACTCTCTCAGCCTGTCTCCATAGCAGAGGTGCTCCAGCCCTCTGATCATCCTCGTGGCCCTTCTCTGGACATGTTCTAGCACATCCAGGTTTTTCTTGTCATAGGGACTCTAGAACTGGACGCAATACTCCAGGTGGAGTCTCACGAGAGTGAAGCAGAGGGGTAGAATCACCTCCCTCGACCTGCTGGCCACGCTTCTCTTGATGCAGCCCAGGATAGGGTTGGCTTTCTGGGCTGCAAGTGTGCACTGATGGCTCATGTTGAGCTTCTCATCCACCAGCCCCCCCAAGTCCTTTTCTTCAGAGCTGCTGTCAAGCCAGTCACTGCCCAGCTTATATCAGTGCTTGGGTTTGCCCCGACCCAGATGCAAGACCTTGCACTTGGTCTTATTGAACTTCATGAGGTTGGCATGGGCCCACCTCTCCAGCCTGTCAAGGTCCCTTTGGATGGCATCCCGTCTCTCCAGTGTGTCAGCCTCACTGCACAGCTTGGTGTCATCGGCAGACTTGCTGAGGATGCACTCAATGCCACTGTCCATGTCACTGATGAAGATGTTAAACAAGACCGGTCCCAGTACTGATTCTTGAGGGACTCCACTTGTCACTGGCCTCCACTTGGACATGGACCCATTGACAGCCACTCTTTGGGTGCGGCCCTCAAGCCAGTTGTTTATCCACCGAGTGGTCTATCGATCAAACCCATCTTTCACCAGTTTGGAGACCAGGATGTCATGCGGGGCAGTGTCAAAGGCTTTGCTCAGGTCCAGGTAAATGCCGTCAGTTGCTTTTCCCTTGTCTATTGATGTTGTGACCTTTTGATAGAAGGCCACCAGGTTTGTCAGGCACGATTTGCCCTTGGTGAAACCATGTTGATTGTACCCAATCACCTCTTCATTAGTCTTCTGCTTCAGCAGTGCCTGCAGGAGGATCTGCTCCATGATCTTACTGGACACAGAGGTGAGACTGGCGTATAGTTTCCTGGATGATCCTTCTTTCCTTTTTTGAAAATGAGGGTTATATTTCCCCTTTTCCAGTCAGTGGGGATTTCACCAGACTGCCATGACTTTTGGTATATAATAGATACAGTAGACATCAGCGAGAGATGTCCAAACAAAACCTTAAATGAATGTTGATTCTGAAGTCACGGTGAGTGTGCTTCAGTGTATGAGGCACGGTTTTTATTCAGCTCAGGGTACCCTTAGCTTCTCTGTTCATATTTTTTTCAAAAGTACCAGGCTGGCATGTGGACCATCTGATGAAGAAAAATAAAAAAAAGGAAAAGAAACAAACCAAACACTCATTGTTCTTATTTCTCTACATATATTTCTGGACTTTTCTTGATAAAAGATCCTACCTTCAAGCCTTACCAGAGTTACAGTTCGTAGCTTGCCAACAGGACTCTTGTGAAAGATGGGCGATAAAGCAAACAGTGCACTATGGAGGAGAAGAAAGGACAGGTTTATCATGGCAATCTAAAAGCAGTTGTTGGACTGAATATAAAACTTGTATTAATACCTCCTCCGAAGAGTTCAAGGTAGTGTTGCAGTCAGGATGGGTGGCTGTGGCCATCAGAAAGGAGAGTTGTCCTCTGACAAAAAAGACCGTGTCCTGTACTTGGTTAGATCTTGGCCAGTATTTTCTTGGCTGCTTTCAGAAATACTTCAGCATTCAACACGAGATTCGGATGGAATCGAGCGAGCGGATCTGCGTGAAGCTTCTAATAGATTATCTGGAAATGTTATCAAGTGTTTCTGTCTGGAATCACCGAGGAGTTTGGAAGACAAGTGACACATACTGTAGGCTTTTTAATCTTTACCAAGTTAAAGAGCCATTGATTTTTCTGAATTGCGCCATGTATTAGCTCTTAATGTATTTCCAGGATGCTGAAGATGAGGGTTAAGTCTAAAAAGCTCTGTACCCATTTTCTTCACAGTTCTCTTGGCAAGTTGTTTAGCAATCTTACGCAGCTTTAAATTTCTGCATCACTTTCCTTTTCCACAACTTTTCTGTTGTTTTGACAGCTCTGCCATTTTTATTTAGTAGAAACTGGTGACCAATCTCAAAAGAAGTACTGCAGTGTAACAGAATAGCAAACTGTAAAATAAAATCGGTATCTAGAAGTTAAACTAGAATTTCTTGCATTACTGAAATGAAGTGCTGTTTTTGAAGGACTGTAAATCTAAGGATAACAAGCTCTAAATGAGTAAATTAAAAAAAAAGACACAACAAACTAGGTTATTGGAATTTGCAGTTTCTTGTTGAAACCAGCAGATAACGTGGTAGAAATGATGGATGTTTCAGGTAATGAAATATATTTAATATGGAGTTTAAAATACTTGCAATGCTACCTAGAAACTTCTGCTGTAACAATTAACTGTTAGGTGAGAGTTCCTTGGTGAATCTTTTACTTTCTGCATCCATCAGTTCTAGAGTTTCTTGTCAGCTCTTAATCGGTTCTGGTTACTATTAGAGACTTGGTGCAACATTTGGAAGACTTATAGTGGATGAACAGGAAATTCTAGTTCACAAATATGAAAGTTCAGAGATGAATTTATGTCTTTCATATTAGTTAAGCACATTTTAAAGTTTGCATTTGTAAAATTTAATTAAAACCCCTTTGAAACAGTAGAAGCTTTGAGATGAACTTATATTACAGAAAGCAAACCAGACTTTTTATTAGAAACAGAATTGCATTTTTCTTAATCTAAGAGCTCATATTGACTCTGAAATGAATCCATTTTGCCTAACAGATCATGGTGACAATACAAGGTTTTTAGTCCGATTCTCTTTTTGATATGGCATACAGTACCATTATGAATGGCCATTTATTTTAAATCTTCTGCTTAAAATTAGGAAAAATTGAAACTGTCAGTAAGGATTTGCTTTATAGAGGAAATATGGATAGAAGAGTGCAGTCTTTGGGGACCCAAGTATGAGAGACAATCATATTTTTCAAAGCTGTCAGAGCTGACAGTTTTAAGACCATGCAACCAGTAAGTTATTTTGTCAGTAGAAAACAAATATTTTTGATTCTAATCTTTATTTTGAATGTCCAGCTAAATATCAATCGATACATTCTTATTGCAGCATGATATTCCGAGTTTCTTTTGAAATTCAATGATTTTATGCAGCTTGGTTTATTTAAATAGGTATGGTTATCTTCTGTATGCAGGCTTGTCAGTACCAGCAGAACAAATAAATCCTCATGGTTCTACTGTACGGAAAACAGAAGCTAGAGTTGAAGAGGCTTTTCGGAACAAACAAAAACCCACAATGGCTGTGTGGCCCAACTCTGCGACTAAATGTGCATGTAAGTATCTTGGGTAATAATTGTGCAAAATTAGAGCTAGTTCCAATGACACATTTTTCAAATAGGTCTCTATTGCTGTTTAACAGTTATTTCCAGAAGTAATTTTAGGCATGAAACAAATGGAACTTTAAGAAATACTCTTCTTCTGACTATCTGAAATCTCTGCCCAAGAAATTGTAAAGAAGCACGATTTTTGCTTTTGTGATAAGGAATAACTATTTTTCTAACGTAATGTGGGTATTACATTTTCTGCATGAGAGGCTATTTTCAGTGTAAGACAACCCTGATCCAATTAGAAGATCACTTTTAGCTGTTCTGTGAGTGTTAAGATGTGTTTATTGTGTGTGTGTATTGACAGGTACACACCTACGTGCTGTTTCGTTCTCTCTCGCGCACACTGTCCTCACTCCCTGTCTTCGTACAGTGTCATGCTAAGAGTTAGAAGAGGGATTACAAATTTAACAGTGTTTTCCCTTACGGTACCTGGTTTCCAATAGTCAGTACCCATCACTGGAGGATGTTAAGGTATTTTTTGCTGCAGCTCACTGGATTAATCCAAAGAAGTGATTAAAATCTCTGGAATTGTGAGGACTGTGGTGGAGGTAATCAGAGGCACTGCTAATTATGTTCAAGAGTTAAACTGATTTAAACAGGTAAATACACAACAGATTTTTTTTTTTTTTTTATACATAAATAAGGACTATAAGAGAAAGTGAGTGAGGGATAGATGTGCATGGCTTTCATGCTGAAGATGTGGAATCTGTTATTAATATATTATTAATAGCATTATCAATTATCACTTAATAGGCAAACTGATAGATTGAAGCTGACAGATTTTCATTGATGTTTGTGCTCTCCTTCGTGGTGCTTTTTCTTGAGGAGAAAGAGTTTTCTAGGCATAGTGATAACTGCCCAGAGATGAACACTGTTTCTGTGTAGAGGATAGTGTTGATGTCAAATGGTTTAATTAATTAGAGGTGTACGGTTTTATTTCCTGAAGCTGTAATTTCTTCCGTTAAAGGAATTAGTCAGTTGTACAGAGTTATGGCTTAAATAAATTGGTATGTAATAAATAGATGATGTGGATCCAAGCTGTTCTTTATTAATTTGGCAGCTTGTGTAAAAACAAAGAGAGAAGGGAAGGGATTCTGAATTTATTTTTTTTTTTTTAGCTTACTATGAAATCCAAGGTGGAGATTCTCACTCTGGCTGATGTACAGAGCACTTCACTGGCTCTCTATGCTGTGCAGGAGAAGGTGGGGGTCATACACCTTCAAGTCAGGCATCTTTTGCAGAGAGAGATAGCAGTCATTACTGGTGACTTGTATAAAGAGAAGCTCTGGTGCTTCTGCTGTCTTCTCCACCTAATGTTGTGGAAGCAGTGGCAGTCGTTCAGAAGACTAGAACCATCAACTGAAGGGAACTGCCAGCGTTTCGGTATGTAAACAAAAAGGAAGTTAGTGTTAGGGTACTATTCCTGCTCGTGTCTTGGTGATTTAGGCTGGAAGGCAAGAAAATTTGAGACTTAGTAGTGCTGGAGACTACGATCAAATGAAAATCTGCCTTTTAAGGCTGAGTCTGGGAAAGGTAACTTGTTCAGAGGGGATGTGATGCATCTAGTAATCAAGAGAGAGAACCAGGAATTGATGAGCAATCAGAAATCTGCAGTAGGGATTCAAGTACTACATAGGCACACTTAAAAGATTGATGTGGTAAGTTCAGCTCAGACTAGAAACTAGGAAGAGAAACGGTCGTAAAAGGGTATTTGGAGGAAGGAGCTAGAGCAACGTGAAAGCAGAACTGAGCACGTTGTGGGGAGCTCAGCAGCCAATTATGTGATGGATTGTGATTGTAGAAATGGAAGAAACAAGTTTAGAAAAGGGATTTCTGAACAGAAATCGTTTTAGAGGTAGAATGGTATTTTTTTTTTAATGGTCAAGAACTAAGATTGATTTTTTTTTTTTTTATTTAAAGACTAAAATATATTACATAGAATAACAAGGACAGTGACTCATGTATTTTAATTACACATGATAAAACCTGCACTTTCCAATTAATAATTCTGAAAATCTTCCATTTTTTTCTGCTATTTGCAATTGAGTTATTTTTTTTTCTTTAGATAAATCTAAGGGAAAAAAGTCACCAATCATAACATTATTTTCCTGATTAAATTAATTTTTTTAGGAGCTTTGCTTACAGTATTTTAGAAAATAGTTGCAGAAAGGTCAGTACGTTTGAGAACCCTAAAGGGAATTGTCAGGCATCTTCTCTAAAAGCAGAGAGGACAGACAGTGCAGCAGCTTTGCCCAATTTAAAGCCCTATTTCCTGTTCAGGGCTAGTAAAATAGAGAATGAGAGTTCGTGTTGATTTCTTTTTCGAGGTTATGTATTTTGTATAAATGTTTAGTTTCTAGTTAGTTATTGTAATTTTGTGCTTTTATTTTTCTAATGTATTAGTGATTTAAAAAAGAGTAATTGGTTAGACCGGATGGGCTTTCAGAATGTGGCACAACATAATTGTTCTATTTGAAGGCATGGTGATAGGTTTAATCTGCAACTTCCATTTCCCTTGGTGAAGGTACAACTGTGGTGGATTATGTATCACAGGGTAGCTGAGTTTTAAAAGTATTTCATTACTAGAAGTTGCTGAAAATCCATTTGGGAGAGTTCTGCCACAGATATTCTAAAGTATTTCCATATTGACTGTGTATTTCGAGATAAGTGCGAGCATTCTGGTGGGAATTTAAAACGGGATGTAGGTCAAAAGTCTGATATAAGTAGTTATATGATCATAGAATCACAAAATTGGTGTGGCTGGAATAAACCTCTGGAGATCATCTCATCTAACTCGTTTACTCAAAGCTGTGCCCAGTTGTGTTTTGAGTATCTCCAAGAATGGAGCCTCTGCAGCATGCCTGGGAAGCCACTTCTAGTGCTTGGCCACTCTCACAATAATTTTCTTAATTTTGGATTGAATATCTTGTATTTCAGTCTGTGCCCATTACCTCTCTTCACTGGGCACTGATGAGAAGGGTCTCATTTCACCGTTTTATGTCTCTGTGTAGAAAAGGAAACTACCTACAATGTGCAGGTTTGTGTGTCTCGTGACTTAATCATTGCCTGAGTGTTTAGATGCACCTTAGAGCATAAAACATTAGCATCTTTTAATTACTGGGATGCTAGATAGTAAAACTTTGTCCTACTACTCTGTTTTTGCCAGTAGATGGAGTATGTTGCATATTATTTTACTGTCTTGCAGCTGCTTCCTTTAGTGTTGCAGTGTATTTAAACTGTATGGGGACAATTTGCTTTTACATTCTTATCTTTTTTTTGCAATATTTAATGATAATGTATCGTAGTGGTAGACTGCAGGGTTTTTTTTTTTCTCCATAGAGAAGATATCTTTTATGCCCTATGATAAATATGGTAGCTGTGAAAATGACATTTGGAGCAAATAAAAAAAATAAAATATTTTGTGTTATGTGAAATATTAAAAATACCACTTTTTATAAAGTCATTTTGTGCAGTGTGAAGTAAATACACTGATAACTTTTCCTAATAATTGAAGTGATCGGTGGTCTCTATAGAATGAAACTGGAGGGAGATCAAGCAAGGATATAAAAAGCTGCTGCAAAAGATCCAGTTCCTAAATAAATAATATTTTCTGTGCCTTTTTGTGAGGGTGGTGTTTTTTGTTTTTTTTGTTTGTTTGTTTTTTCTTTCCTTCCTAAATGGTGATTTTTACTGTCATAAGAAACTATGTGTTTCTGCTTTATAATAGAAAGGAAGTTTTGATTTGGCAGGAGTATTTTTCTAAAAGAGTTTTAGAAAGAAAAGGTGTTTTGTTTATAATCTTAGAAAGTGTTTTATTCTCAGTCCTTGTTTTTATTATTTTAACAGTTTTCTGCCTTTTGGGCTAGTTCTGAATTTCAGTTCAGAATGTGGATACTGATAGATTAACCATCATCCAGGTGATAATATTAAAATCCGAGTAGCTGCTGATGTTTTGTCACAAATCCTACTATTTTTCTCTTCTTGCTCTCCAGAAGAGGGATTTGACTTGGATTAATTCTCACTAGAGATAGAGGCAAGTCCTGTAGCTTGACAAACACGATTAAAAATTATTTTCTGGAATTTGAAGACTACTTTACTCAGAGCTGAGACAATTGTCTCTTCTTGTTTCTTTATCGTTTTGTTCTGGGTAGTCTAGGAGTTGGTGTTCTGGATGAGATTAGTTTAATCTCCTCTATCTATTGCTGGCTTCAACCAGATGCTTTAAAAATTGCAAACGTTTGAGAAATAAAGGTTTTTTTTCGTGCCTGAGTTTGAAGGAAATGTCAATGTAGCTGATTCTGAGTTGGTTAACAGTACTTCTAAAAACATTGGCTTTGTAATTAGTTTAATTTAAAATGCCATTTAGTGGATTTGTGGGAGTTGTAATAAATTCTGACTACCTGTTCTTTTTTGAGATCTCATCAAACTTTTGGACTTGGTGATATCTAGTGGCAAAGAAGTTTTTTTCATCACTATTAATACCTGCGTCTTGAATGAATTGGACATGTTCTTCCCTGACTGAGGGCAGAGAGGGTCATACAATTTATCTAATCAGTGACTTTTTTATATTCTCTTGTTACTCATCTCCTTTCAAACTCAGTAATGCAAAATTCCTCGGCCTGTTTTAAGAAGGAGGTTTTCCTGAAAACATTATTACCACCTTTCTTACAAATGTGGTAAAAAGAGAGACTTCTTAGCAAAATTTCTTTTTATGAGCTCTTCTAAAATATTTTTTATTTCTGTAAGTGGTACACACCAGTGACGTAATATAAATAAGCTTTCATACCTTTTAGATATATTTTACTCCTTCCTCCCATTTGAAAACTCTGGCAATATTTGCTTTAAATTGTTTAAAGATTTGATGGAGAGTTTCTGTCTGCAGAAGTTGTTTATTTTCTTGTGATTATTGCCCAGATCTTAACTTCAGTTTTGTTTTGTTGTGTTTGTTCGTTTGGGGTTTTTTTCAGTTTTGCCTCCTTGACACGGAAACCAACCATCATCCCTGAGCCTTTCAGATATATGATATAAATGAAGGCTGTAAACTCTACTGAATGTAAACTTTAGTGAGAGTGGGAGGTTCTTCTCCGCTTGGGAAGTTGCAGGAGAACCTTATGCTCATGGCTCTGCTGCATCAGGGCAGGAAGATGTCTTTCAGTAGACTTTAGGAAACAACTGACATACCAAAAATGTCTATAACTGTAGTAGTTGTTGTTGTACAAAGCTACTCAGCAGAGGGAAAATAAGCAGAACTATACAGGTGGAAAGTCTAAAAATGATCTCCACGGGTGATATTAATCTGCTTGTCTCTTCTTTTTTGACTTTATTTTTCTCTTTAATTTTCCTGTGTGACTGTCTTGCCATGTACTTTACTGACATAATTACTCTGGTTTCATGTAAATTACATTTTTAACTTCGTTTCCCAAGAAAATTATACCCGTGCTCTCTGTCCATCTCTGCTCCCTTAATAACTTCTGAATCATTTAGCCAGGTTCAGACAGATTTGACAGGAATTGAAAACTGAAAGATTAGATTCCTGTAGGTTTTATGAAAATTGGTAGCTGGATAAATCTTGGTGTCTCCTGAAGGAAAAGGCTGTAGGTTGAAAATGGTGGTTACCTGTTCTGCCTGGCCTTGAGAGCTGATCGGTTAGAACATTGCGTTGGCCGGGCATGGCATGAACACCTCAGATGTAGAGTATCTTGCGTTCTGCTTAGACTGGATCTTAGGAAGAAGTTCTTCAGTACAAGGGTGGTGAGATTCTGGAATAGATTGCCCAGAGAAGTTGTGGATGTCCCCTCCCTGGAGGTGTTCAAGGCCAGTTGGATGAGGCCTTGAGCAACCTGGTCTAGTTGAGAGGCGTCCCTGCCCGTGGCAGGGAAGTTGGGTTAGATGATCTCTGAGGTCCCTTCCAACCTAAGCCATTCTATGATCTGTGTTCAGCTGGAGTGGGGAAGAACAGAAGATACTGAGAGAGTTTTGTGGGAAGTATTGGGAAGAGCTTCACTTGAGAGCATTATAGGGGTTGGTAGGGGAAGGCAGTTGACCAGCTGGAGAAAATGCTGGGGATACCACAGCCAAGATTTTATTTTTTTTTCAGAAATGTACTTCTCCTTATGGAACTCGACTCCTTGTTGAGTAGAAGTGCCCAGGTTCTTCAAGTATTTGTTTACATAACATAAACTGCTGTATAGAATCATGGAATGGCTTGAGGTGGAAGGGACCTGAAAGGTCATCTGGTTCCAACCATATATGCTGATGAAGATCATAAATAACGTTAAGTTATTGCCCACAGCTTCTTAAAATATATTTATCAGGTCTGTGCCTTGAGTACCTTCCATGTAGGTCAAGAAAATTCCATGTCTGTCTTAGTTCTACTGTCACTTCACGCTGGTCAAACTGCAGGGTACTACTAAAGGTGCAGTCTCACTTTTTTGCTGGTTGCGTATTCCCACCGTCTCCCCTGTGCCAGAACCATCATTCATGAGTTGGAAAGCTCAACTGAAGATGTTGAAAACTAACCCCGAAAACAACCCATAGCATTTGAGACGGATTTGGTTCCCTTATCTGTTTTACTGCAGGAATAGTAGTGCCGGCACAAACGAGGTAGTGGAAATCCTATAGCTGGCTTTGGAAGGAGAACTGGCTTTGTCTGTTAGTGGAAGCTGGCATCTCGTTTTGCTTTTTAAGCCATTGTGGAACTGTGCTCTGTTCTTTCTGCTGCTTATCTCTGACTGCAGTTTGGGACTTCATGACTAAAAACTCCAGAGACTTTCAAGTGGACTATTCAGTGCCCTTTGGTAAGGAATGTGGAACTACTGGAAGCAGCTAAATTACTGTGGCAGATACATAGATATCCTGGATGCTGCGTAAGGGAGCGTAAATTGCTGGTAGTAAGAGCTTTCTCAAGGCTTTGAGTTACTTTACACACAAGACATCAGAAAGAAGTTTAGAGTTTTGATCATGGAAGAAAAACTTAAAACATGTGCATTGCTTCAAGTGGTTCTTGATGATACTGCAGACACAAAATCTGGAATCCGCGGTGATCTTGCTTGCCAGGAGAAGCTCCTTTGGATTTAATCCCCAGGAATTCCTCATGAAGTAAAGGTAACAACAGAGAATCTGCTGTTTGATGGATGTGAGTTTTATCATTTAATGACAGAGGATTCACATTCTCTGATGGACTTTTAAGCAGTTGCAGAGACATATCAGGGTCTTCTTTTCTGCAGCATAAAGTGCACTTGTTAGCCTCACTAACACTGCTCTACACTCAATATGCTGTAGTAGTCAAACTGCAGAAATTTCAAGGGCAGCGTGTCTGCTTCAACTGCTACATCTTCTCATTAGAGTTGATCCACATGAAGGCAGGCAGACTTCCTTGCTAATGATTCACAATCTTTGAATATTCTAATTTCATTTGCCTCCTTTTTCAGCTGTTAACTTCTTTTCTATATAGTCTCCAGTTCACCCATATTTTTGAGATGTGTTTTCCTGAGACCGTACTAAACAGAAAGGTCAGTTACCTCTAGATCTTACTGAAATACTTGAGGAACGTAGGAAAGATTTGGATTTTCTTGTTCATATTTTTGGCATGTTTTGACTTACCGCTGACAATATCCGGGAGCTGTGCTCCACTCTGGACGGGATTGGTGTGTACCCCTAGATAAGGGTACTTATTTCACCAGAAGATGTTGTCATTACTTGGTGTATCTGACTTGAGAAACTCCAAGCAGAACCTGTCAGTGGGTAAGAATTCAGAATTTTTGAAAGTCTGCTACAGATTTCAGTTTACTTAACTTAGATTTAGAGGACTAGTCCTTCTGAAGTAAGCGCAGAATTTCTTTTTTCATCATGGGAGGCCACGTCGGGGAAGAAATGCTGTCTTCCTTAAGCGTAGGGATCTTTGAGCTGGCTCTTAAAGTATCTCAGCATAGGAGTGGGAGAATTGAGAAACCTCACTTTCTGCTTAATGAAATGCAGAGTAAATTTGTATTCGGTGATTAATTACATTGTGTTACATTGCACTCTCTTAAAAATACTGTCTGAATAGATTGTGCAGTTTGGGAAAAAAATGTGGGCAATATTTGGTTTTGATACCAACTTCATGTGAACCCAAGTGAAATGCTATGTGAGACTTGTGGTCAAACAGGTATTTATTGTCGTTAAAAATCCTGAATAACGATTTACAAAAAAGGAAACCAGAAAGAAGCTAGAACTGAAGTGCAGATCCCCTTGGCAAATCTATAGAGGTTATGTGAAGATTATAGAGAGAAGAGTGGAGCAATTCAGAAGGCAAGTGAATGTATTCATGTGTGAATAATTGGTATTATAATAGTTTGAGTTGTTAGAAACTCAGTGCTGTAAAGGAGGATTCCTCTGACAATAGTATTTCTACTGCCTCTGGCACAAATACTGCCAAAAGACTGGGTATCAATGGGTAGATTTCAGATGAGGAGTTTTAAAAGGAATAATTGAAAAGATGTTAAGGCTTTAACTTGCAATTGTATATACTCTGTTAATTTTTAAAATAAAGTTAACTGAAGTTCTTCTTCTGTAAATAGGTATCCCATTTTGTTACTTACTGAAAACTTCAGCGTGTCTTGAATCATCCTGACTGAAACAAAAAGGGTGGGAATCTGCTCTTGGTAGTTTACAATCTTAAAAAATACCAACATTAAGGTAGAGGAAAAGGGGCTTCAGGTTAAGTTTATTTTTTAACAGCAGTCCATTAAGCCATTAGTTCCTATCCATTAGACCTTTAGTTTTGCATCAGTTTTACCCTGAGGTAGCTCCTTCTTCCTTTTTGAATCATATTCAACTGACTTGAAGGATTCAGAGATAAATTTTACTTTTTACTGTCTCATATGACAGCTTCTCAAGTCCATGTTATTTGTGCAGTAGTGCCTTTTTTTCCCCAGTAAATATAAAGGGAATCAATCTAGGTGATGACGTCTGCATTTGGTCACATGGTTCCCTGCTCTGTTAAATGCTCCTGTTACTTGTGCCACGCCTTTAACTTTACTGGGAGGAGTGTGCAGGACATAAGAACAGACTGGTGGTGGGTTTTGTTTTCAAACGTTGCATTCCTTGCTCAACTTTTCACTCTTCTAGAGACTCGGATGTCTGTGTAACAGAAAAAACTGTAATGATGTTATGGGTGCTGAGGATCTGGAACCAAAATTTCCTCTCCTATCCCAAAAGATCTTCTTTTGCACAGAGTAATGCAGCCTAGATGAGAATAAAAAGGTGTAATTTTGAAGGTGCAGTTTAAATGTGAGGACTAAAAGTCAACTTTTGATGTGATCAAGAATGTAAACACTGGTGGATGGGCTCAAAGTTGTATTAGGTAGGGGACAAAGAACCTCATTGAAGTCATGAAAATGATGTGGGCAGTTTTATATTAAATAAATTCAAATGAGAGATTTAGGTGGATTTATGAAAGCCTGAGGAGAAAAGGCTTCATTGGTTGGGATGAAAGGAGTTGAAAGCAGGAAGGGTTTTGTTTGAACGATGGGGAGGAAAAAGTTGATTCTTAGAAGGACAGGAACAGAAAGAATTCAGGATTTTAGAAGTGTTGATCATCTGTTGGTTACAGGTCTGGGGGCTCAAGTGATGATGGTACCACCTTGAAATAAGAGCTAGTAAGAGTCTGGCAGGGAAAACTTTAGCATTAGCTGAGTTCTATTGAGCTAGTGTGGATGAACCCCCAAAGTAGCTAAATTATTGCTTTTGTCAGTACAAATACTGTTAAATACCAGCAGGGCATGTTCTGTGACATCTGGCAATGAAATGCTCTGTTCTTTTCCTAAATCTCAGGAGCTGGTTGGAGGCATCAATTTGTTTTGAATATTGTGACATGACACCAGTTTTATCATAATAGCAACATTTCAACCAAAGCTCTGTTTTGTGTGCAGACTTCAATGAGGTAGCTGAAAAATGTCCTGACTGTACTGCTTTCATTGCAGCGTAAACCTCAGAATTCCTGGGGGGATGTCTTCTGTGACACTTCTTGCAGTTGCTTTGTCCTAACGAAAACCAGCAATAAAACCCAATGTGCACAACGGGGGTTCCAGTAGCACTGCATGAGAGAGCCAGCGAGCTGGACTTACCCGCTGTTGTTTAGGAAGACCTGGAATTTGATGAAATGTGTAATACAAGGATCAGTTCCATTTTACTTGAATGTGATTTCTCCCCCACATAAGAATTTTAGGAGTGTTCCTCTGTGGTTAGACACGTCATGGGTTCTTGTCCCAGACAGAGCTCACAGGGTGGACAAAACGGATGCACTAGTTAGATGGGTGTATTTAAAGTACTATTCATTGATAAAATAGATGTCAAATATTTTTGACATTCTAACTGACTCTTACGGACAAGTTACCCTAAAAAGCCCAAATCAGTGAATCTTTATAGAATGTCAACCTTCTTGTTAATTTATACACTTTGGGGTATATTAAATTTCCTTTAAAAGACTTTTACTCCCGTTTTGTGTTTTATTTCCCCATCTCTGGAGTTGACCTGAGGCTAAACCCATTGCCTAATAGGGTTGATTTTTTTGTCTGCAAGTTTACATCTGCTTGTTCAGCTTCAGATTTGCACACAAATCTGGGGAAAGATTACACGTGCTCCTGAAAAGTTACATGACTAGATCGTGTTTTGTCATCAATAAAACAGTGACGCTGACTGTAGAAGCCGCTATCAAATCTACAAAATAACTGGAGAAAGGGGATTTTTTTTCCCCACAAACTTACAGTTCTCTGTAAGGATTATTTGTAACAATAAGTACACCTTCCAAGTGATTGCATTTGATTCCAAGTGCTACAGTGTGGTTGTATCTTTGGATAGCCTTAAAGCTAAAAGCTTAAGATTTATGCCTAATAGAGTGGTTAAACTACCTGCTTACGTACACCACTCATGGGGAGGAAATTCTGAGATACAACTGTGCTTCTTCAGGCTTCTATGAATTAATTCTCAATGCTTGCACCTGCACAGGGCTTGCGTCTTCAAAGCGAGATCTTTGTAACTCGGCATGAGGTTGGCAGACACACACCGAGGACTTAATATCCCATAAACCAAAGCACCTTACAAATACCAAGAATATTACGGAGGTGTGCAAAACAGGAGTTTGTTTTGTAATGGAAAAAAATTTGTTAATCTCTTGTAACTTTTGGCTGTGATTTTTCAGTTACAGTCACTTCGGCACAACTCCAGCTATTTTGTGAATTATGAGCAGTCTGTGTTGTTACTTCAATTTAAAAGTGGAAATTTCATTTTTCTCCAGTATCTTCCTTGCTCTTCTGAGCTGTGTCTTGTTAGTGCTCTTGAAAATGACATTGACAATAGTATTAGATTTGAATAGTCTTCCTTCTGTATTGCAAATGTGCCGCAGAACCTCTTTTAGATTGGTGCTGTAGTTGTATCTCACTGCAGATGGGTTAGTTAAAAAAAAAAAAAGCCCTTTCTGAAAAAGAGTTTATTATGTGATTTTTTTCAAAGACACAGAAAGTGTAAGTAAGAAATAGGAAAAATGACACATTAAGGATGCAGAAGTAATGATAAAAGGATCACGTGCCCGTGTTACTTCTGGTTGAATCGCATAGTATAGCGGGAAGGCATTGGTGGCTGATTTAAGGACCTGGGCTTTGCGTCCCCTTCTGCTTCTAGGCTCGTTGCTTAAATGCAGATGTGTTTGAGGCCTTGCTGTAGACAGGGTTCCTAGATGGTGCAGGTCTAAAACAAAAATGTTCATTTTTGTACAACCATGTTTTGTCAGAGCAGTGAGCTTCAGTACAGAGGTGAGAATGAATAGAAGACTGAGGAGATTTAACTGATTTAAACAGTAAAGATGTCTTTGAATTGACAATAGGCAGAAATTGGATATAGAGCAAAAAAACCTCCTTGCTGGTAGGACAATTCCACATTGGTATGGGATGGGATGCCCATGAAGGTCATTTAGTCTGCATCTATGGAGCATCCATGGCTGGATAAAGCCCTGAGCAACCTGGTCTGCCCTCAGAACCGATGCTGTTTTGAGTAACAGATTGGACTAGAGACTTCCTGATGTTCCTTCCAACCTGAATTATTCTGTGAATCCATGGATTGCACCTTCGTTTGTTTTGTTGTGTAATGATTCCAAATCACTGAGGTTCTAAAGAGATGTCCTTACCCAAATGAGGATGACTGATGGAGCTCTACATCACTGCTTAGCTGTTTCCTTTTAGTGTTTTACCTCCAAATGAATATGTATATGTAAAATATATACTATAAATAGGAAAGACTAACAAGTCTTCCTTGTTTACGTATTTTACAGTAGGAGTTATGTACACGACTGTTAACTCCTTATACTTATAAAAGTTGTTAGTACCTGTAATTTGCTCACATTGAAATCAGCAGACAGCTTGCTTTTTCTTTGAAAAATGAACACATTTGCTTGCTTCACACTGCAGTATATTCTAATATCCCGCTTTGTTTACTGAGGGTTACCTGTGCATCTGAAAGTTCATCTTTTTCTTTATAATTCAGTCCGAATAAGGAGAAAATCACGACGGCGCTCGCAGTGGGGCAAAGGCATTATTAAGAAGAGGAAAGTCAATAATTTAAAAAAAGACGAAGATGACGCAAAGTTTGCTGATGATGAAAATCACGGAGACGACAGTAAGTTGCTGGAAAATGGAGAGCTAGAGATCAGCACTGACTGCATTGAGGAGAATGGGGAGGAAACAGGAGATCTCTCTATGACAAATGATGAATCCTCTTGTGATATTATGGATATAGATGCAGAGCAGAGGCTGAACAATGGGACGTCAGGAAAGGAAAACAATTTTGCATCCACAGAAGAAGAGAGCTCAAATGAATCTCTGTTAATAACTGACAGCGTTACCCTGGGCGCTGAAAAGGAATTAAGGAAGGACTCTGCATCGAAAGGGGACTGTGTGAATGGAGAGACATCCGTACCCAGCTCAGAGGGTATACCCGTTCCAGCCTGTCATAATGGGAAAATGGAATCAATTGATGCTGTTTCGCCCTGTGACAACAGTGATGGGTCGAGTAACAAGCAAAAATCCTCATCTGAAGATCAGCCAAAGGAGAAAATGGAAGCTTCCAGTGAAAGTCAAGGAGCTGATCTAGTGAAAGCTGAATTACCACATTGCAGCAATAACGAAAAAACACTACAGAGCACAGACATTGAAACTAAAGATGCTGAAGCAGATAAAGAAGGTATAGCTTGTTTTCAATGTTTCTCTCCTTATCTTAGTGTCCAAGTTAATGTATGTGTATTTTTAATTGTATTATCTTGTGTTACATTTATTATTATGTGATAATGACTGTCTAGTTACCTGAAACGTTTAATTCCATGTAGATAAATTAGAAGTTCACTTGACTTGCTCTAATGTTATCTTACACAAGTAGGTGTATCTCTATACTTGGAATATTATGTTTATTTTTTTAGGCTTTATGGGATATATAATAAATGCTGAGGTAGCATTTAAGCAGCAATTAAAGATTTAAAAAACATATCAATGCAGATAAAATACATGATCTATGTTTTGATCTGTGTATTCTATCTGATCTATATTTTGATCTATATAATAAGTTTTGACTTGTTAGAGATTTATGATACAAGTATCACTGACATTCAATGAAAGACCATAGAAATACAGAATATATTCCCTTAAAAACATTTCCTTATGGCAAAAGTTAAACCAGTTTAACTCGTAGCAAAAGCCAGATAAACGATTGTTTATCTTTTGGAGAAGGTATCTGGCTTTGGAGTTACAGTCAACACAGTAACGGTGCAGCAAGAAGATAAGAGAGGAGATGGCAAATCCTGGTGGTGCATGAAAGAAGGGGCCATGTCCTTTGAAGACAAGAGACACCGTTTCCTCAGGGAAGAGAAATGAAAGCCTTATGCCTGATTGCCTTATTAATTAGCTTTTCAAAATGATCTAAAAGAATGAAATCTTTACTTCAAAAGTAAATGAGCTTTAATGAGACATCTGAATTATGAGAATATCACTATATACATGTTGGCTGTGTTTGTACATACATATATTCTCTAAGGGTAAGGAGAATAGTTGGAGAAAGGTCCTAAAAATATCAGAAGAGCATGATGTATGTTAAGAGCCTTTACATCTCTAAATTTAGTAGTTGAATTTTGTGTACTTTAAGGATGGTTATAATAACAGGCCGTTCTCAGAAAAGACATTTTGGATAGTTGAGGAGAAATGCAATGAATAAGTGTAGAGAAAGATTCAGGAGATAAAAAAATATTTTATTCTCCACAGTGAGATTGGCCAACAGTTTTAATACAGGGCTGGAAGAAACCAGAAACGTGTCAGAAAAGCATGAAGTTCCAGGAGTAGAGCAGATGTTAGAGTTACCACGGTGATGAAGACATGGGAAGCGTAGGAGAGAAAAACCAGGATTTGATTGACTTGGAAAGAGTTTGAGCATTATCTTAATACCTGAACTTCCCTTAGAATCCGTATAATTTGACTCTTTCAGTGAAGCTCAATTTTCTGTTGGGACTTTGGAGTTAAATTTTAAAGATGACCCGTTTCATATGTGTTCTCTCAACTGTGATTTTGTGCACCTACGAATGAACAGAATTCTGCAAAGCTGATGGAGAACGTGCGCTGCTACGGTCCTGTTTGCTTGGTTCAAAAAAACCCAACAAACCAACCAAGCAAAATCAAACCAAAGTGAAGAAACAAGCTGTTCGTTTTGAGAGACTGACAGGGCTGATTATTGTTTTTCAAATGACAGGTATATTCAAAAGCAAGAAAACACGAAAAGTCGCTATGGAACAGTCAAAGCCCACAAGTTTGGAGCAGGTCCCAGAGGAACCATCGGATCCCGTACCCTCTGTAGTTGTTGACCATGACAAACTAAAGGTAATTAAACCGAAAAATAGATCGAACTGTTAAGAGACTCCATGAAAAATGCTTCCTTTTTGTGTTCTGAAGCAACATTTCATTTTTGACTGCAGACAATTATTATGGCAGTAGTAACTTTTGAAGATGATTTGTTGATCAGTGCTTTTTGGAGGAAAAGTTAATAAAACTACTAAATGCTTACTGTCCCATCATTACTACCTTTACAAATCCAGTAATGGCACAGCAGTCCACTATTTTAATTGCGGTTTTTGCAGGTACTCGTATGTGTTAATTGGATATGCCAGTTACTGAGGAACTGCTGGGTACCTAGTAATTAGGAGTTAACATCGTTTTTTCACTTCCTGTGTTCATGTACTTGGTGGAAAGATCCATTATTGGACTGCAAAGCAAATTGGAATTTGTGCTGAATGTTTTGGTGTCATAGACTGAACCCCTGCTAGTTAATTTTCTTCCAGTTTTGTCTCTCTTAAGCCAATTTACAACAGAATTTGCTGTCTTCTTTTGTAGAAACTAGCTTGACATACTATGAAATTTAGATCCCATTTGCCATGGAATACAGATGATAATCTCTTTGGAAACAGTGGAAGTGTTACAAGAGGAAAAGAATTCTTAAATTTTACTCTCTGCTTCTTTAAAATACACACTTTTACTTTTTTTAATGATCAGTTTTACATGTGTTGTCCCCCTCCCTTCCTTTATTGTACCATTTTTCAACATTCGTGAAATTCCAAATGTGTTTCCATTTGGTGGTAGTTACAATTTCGTTGCAATGCAAGTTCTTAAAAATGTCTGCTTTAGCTATCAAAGCAGTTTTTATGGTTTGCTTTGTCATAATTATTGACCAAGATGAAATAGGGTGAAATATCTCTCAAACACTGCTTCAGCGATGCTGAATGTAAAATCTAAGAAAAGAAAAAAGTGTGAGTGTAAGCAAAGAAATGGAGAGACGTTGGGTCCTTTTTGGATCCGCGTAGAATCAGTGGCCTTACTGACATCCAGACGTGGTCCATTTTATTTGTATATATCCCTCCAAAGTAGGGCTTCAAAAGGAGATTACATTTCTGATTTTTTTTTTTTTAAAGTGATTATGAAACCCCTCTTAACTTCGCCTGTTTTTGTTCCAACAGAAACTGCTTGATTTGGTGGTTAAGAAAAGTGACAACTTAACTGTTGACCAACTTGAGAGATTGTATTCGCTCCTCAGTCAGTGCATCTACAGACACCGTAGAGACTATGACAAATCACAACTTATAGAGGTGATGTTGAGCAGTTTTTTTCATTCTTGATCTGAATTTTTTGAGACTGTTTTTCTAATCTATCAATGTATTGTTGTACTAGCAGGCAAAAGCTTTGAATACCCTTGGAGGAAGGTATCTATAAACAAAAAAAAAATTAGTGTAGTAATGACTTTAAAAACAGGTTGTTTCTGGTAATACTTTGCTTAGAAAAGTATGAAGATTTTTTAAGCTAAATGAATAGAGGAAAAAGGAGAGAGAACACAGCAGCATGGAGAAGCACATGCTAGCAGAGTAAAAATGGAGTAGAAGCCACTTCTAAATTTGTGGTATGAATAACCGTGGATGTAAAGTGAATGCTTCATAGGAACGTTGATCCAGAGTTGCTGCAGTTGCCCTTATTGCATTGGTGTAACTAGGCCCGAAAAACTTCTGCTCCATGCAGTTTGCTGAGTGTGACTTTCACACAAGACCTTAAAAGTTTGCAGACTTTGTCTAGATTGCCAAAGCATAGCCTTGGGAAAGCCCAGTGCAGCGTGATGTCAGCCAGTCGTATGCTTCGCTGTCATCCTTTGCCTCTCCGGTGCTCGCTTTCAAAGGCCTCCTGTCTGCATCAACAAGAGGCTGGTCACTCCACCACTGTCACAGGCTGATCGTAACAGGACGAGCATTCCCTCCACTTTCATCGTTCTAGCTGCAGAGGGGTTTGGATCAGCTTCCTGACTGAACTGATAACCAACCCAATTGAAAAGAGGACAGCAATTGCTCTTTTCCGGTTGGATCACTGAACGCTGAAGATTTTTCTCCATGAATATTTTACAACAAAACCTGGAAAGGCCTTAGCATGGCATATTGTAGAGTTCCTGCAAAATACTTTTCAAACTGTTATTATATGCTATTCCTGTGCCATCTTCACGTAAAAATATGTCGAAAGTCCGTGCCAAATGTTAGGTAGATTAAGAAGGCATGTATCTAGCAGGAATATATGGAGACTGATCCTTGATTCTCCAAACTGTCAGCTGGGTCACCGACAGTATAAGTGCACACCGAGACTTAATTCATGCAGTGTGCCATTGTAATGCTTTCTTAATACATACTGAGTACATTCGTTATGTAAATGACCCTAATAACACTTCAGTTTTCTCATGCATTGTTATAGTGAAGTGCTTCTTTGCATTAATACTAATTTAATTAGTTTCCTCTTTTACTATATTTTGATAGTAGATACCAACTAATAAACAAAAACGCCTATTTTCCTATTCATTCTTTGTACAGATTTTAAAGAAAACAAAAGCCCAATTAATACAGGGATGTAATGTAATTTTAGTTTTTGTCTCTCCATATTGATGTGTAATTAACGCTCTGTTTCTTGCAGGAGATGGAAAGAACAGTTCATGTGTTTGAAACATTCCTGTGAACTCGTCAAGATGGGTGGGTTTATCCTCTCAAACTGCTCACGGGAGAGCAGTCCTCTGAGCCATTCAGTTTCCATTTGCACCAAGTATGTGCAGAGCCTTGGTCTTAAGTGCTCTCTCTTTTTGTTTCTGTTGAATTTGGTGCTATTGTCTCAGGTACCTGAAACCAACCAGCCTACAAGAACCAAACGGAACTTCATATAGTTGTATCTGATATAAATAAAGAATACAATGCCACAGCTTGGAGATTTTTGGTGCTACAGAAACTGTTCTCATTTCTGCTCTAGTTCACTCTACATGCGTTATCTTTGGGGAAACTTCAGGCAAAGTGGAGACCAACACATGCAAGAGGACTGAAAAGAGCAGATCTAAGTTCAATATTTTTAAGCAGGCAACCTTTTTTTATTTTTTTTTCCAACTTTTCTCTGGGGTAATGGACAAAAAAAGTCTGTTCTAAAGAAGGCAATGATGCATTGTGGTAGGAGTCTTGAGTAACTGGATGTACAGTAATTTGAAGATGAGGCTCTCTAGAACTGCCCTTAATGTGCCTTTTAGTCAATTGAGAAAGATAAGGCTAATAATTTGGTTTGGATTATAGGAAATGGCAATGTTAGAAAGCTGTCTTCAGAAGGAAGATCTCCAAAAGGATGATTTATATTCTCTTCATTGGATGGCAGCCAGTGTTCTGGTTCTATAATGCCTGTCTTACTCTACAGAACTAAACTAAGACACCCTGAAAAAGCCACATACTTTACCAAAATGGTGAAATTCCTTTTGCTTTCATTGGTATATATTTGTTTTAGAAACGAGTTACACAGTGCAATTCTTCTGTGTTGCTAAAAATGAAGCATTTTCCCACCATCTCCTTGTTTTCCGTGCTGAATTCTTTAAGAAAACCAAGTTTAATATTGGCAGGTTTCTTTCTGAAGTTCCGTGTTTGTAATGTAGCTTGGACCGTGCAGTGCAGGTAAGAAGACGCTATAGTCGGTCCAAGTCCTGGAGCCCAAGCTCACTTGACAATAAAATTTAAACTATGCTTCACAACTCGGTCCATGCAAAGCATTGTTGACGTTAAGGGGATTGGAGGACGGCCTTTTGCATTGATCTGTTTGGACCAAAGTTCTTTGGGTCTGAATTCTGTAGTTCAAAACCTTTTCTGTCTGGCAACTGGAGAGAACTGTCCAGGCAGTTTGAAGAGAAATGTTTTTTTTGTGTTGTTTTTTGGTTTTTTTTTTATCACAAGCTCAGTATTAAAAGATTACCTGGGCTGATTTATTTCAAACCTATGTGGAAAGTGTTTTAGAGAAGTTGACTGGTGTTACCATCGATAACCATTCATCGTGACTGTCCCTACGTAGCTGCGGAAGTGTCTTTCCAGAAATATGCAACACAACGTGATTAGTTTTTAATTAGAGAAAACAGTCTTGGACTACTGCAGAGATACTGAGCTACCTCAGCTTTTTGTATTTTAGTTACCAACAGTGTTTATGGAGGACTGTAATCATTCTGCTCCCGTTTGTAAACTGAAGCTAAGGTACTTGTCTCCACCTCTACGGCTAATAGTAGTGTAGCGCTGCAGAGTAACACAACACGGGCCCTGGGCTACTGCAGTAATCCAAAGTGCTTTGTATATTATGGTTAAACAGAATTCTATCTCAGATCTTTTTCTCCCCTGAATGCCACTGTTTTTCTTCATAGCTAATGGCAGAAAAAGATTTTAAGCGTTCATGTGCATCTAGTTACACCTTCTAAATGCAACCCATGCAGAAACACTGTATTTTTCAGGTGGGAAAGTGCGATTAAAACCGACAAAAACAAGCAGAAAACACGTTTTAAATGAGATTCTTTGATCTCGGATTTGATTATGGGATTTTTTTTCCATGTTTCATTTAGTATTTATTAGCATCATACCTGTTTGAGATATTTTTGTGTCTCGTACATTAACAGCATTTTGTATTTTGATGGAAATTGTTACAGACTTTAAGATTTGATTAAATAAAATGTAGCAGATTTTTTGTAGCAAGTTTCTGATAAAAGGGTTTTTTGCAAGTCTCAGGTTCTTGCTGCAGAATTTTTTAAAAATATTTATTCCAGTTTCACTTACTCAAAGAAGTTTTTGTTCAAGTAACAGCAGCACTTGTGGAAGATAAAACTGCATACATTTATAAGAAGATAATAAATTTATATGAATTAAAACCGTTGAGGATATTAGTCACCAGTGATTGTGAAAAGCAAGTTTAAGCTAATGCCTAGCATTAAAAATGGTTCTAAAAGGCCAGGTTTCTAAAGGAAAATTTCTACTGTCAGTTGTTGATTGGGAAGAATTGTTAAGAGGCAATTTTACTGATTGAGGAGCTGCCATGATGTTTGAGAGAAATGTAGCCGCTATCGGATGTTCTAGTGGACAGCTTTCCTAAAGTGGGACACTCGCCTTCCTAGCCCAAATAACCACACTTCAGTTTTTGTTTTCCTTTACAGATGTCTGGTGGTTATAGAGTTAAAACAGCTGTTAACCTATCCATGTGGTCTAAACTTGTTTACTCTTTGTATGTTTTTACTTTTTTTGCCACATAGCACTGGCAAGAGTTTGTACAAATTGACCTCTCTTCCTTGTTTCTTGTTGTGAAAATTTGCAAATAAACTCCTGTGTGAGTCCTTGTGCTGGAGTCAGTGAAACGTGGCCGGCCAGAAGAAAGGAGGTTTCTCTCTGGGGCTGGTTGGGGCTGTCTTGGAGATAATAGGAGTTGCTCTTGGGTGAAGTTGGTGGCTATGGAGTTAATTGTATTTGCAAGCTTGAATCTCGCCTGTGATTAATTTTTTTGTTTTGTTTTGTGTCCTCTGTGTTGTTACTTGATTTCCTCATATGCCAATGTATTTATAGGATTACTGTTTTTTGTAATATCTTGTCTTCCCCCCCCCCTCCCCTTTTTTTTTTTTTCTAATTTTAATTTTTATTAAGTTGGTGGGTCAGCTCTGGTTTTACCTTCAGCCTCCTGAATGGCAGGTCCTGCAGCTGATAGTCATTTATTTTGTTCTTATTTTATTTTGTAATCACAACATAAGCTTGAATTTGGGCTTGTACTTGCATCTTTTGTATCTTGTACATTGGGTTATTTAGACATTGGGGAGTCCTGTTTGGTTTCATTAACGTGTGTCTACTTTGTGGATTAAGTAGACTTCCTTCATCAACTATGGTATATTTTGGATTCTATAGTTTTATTCAGAACTGTGTTTAAATGGATGTTTTGCATTTTGACTTCATTTTACGTTAGGTTTTAGTAAGTTATTTAATTTTTTTGAACTTCTGGAAATTTTGAACATTTTACTGTAATTTGTAATATAACTGCTGTGAAATACTTGAATAAAGATGACAAGAAAACACAGCTTTAGCTCCTTCAAAAATGTATTTAAAAGAAGTGCTGCCTCCCAACCAATTTCAGTCTTTTTCGTACCAGACCTCCTTGATTTGAGTTCCAGTATTTTACTCAGGGATCTTGCTCTTTGGTTCTTTTGAGCAGTTTAATCCATAACTTTTGCTTTCAGTATTTGTCCATTAAAGAAAAAAACCTCTATTATTATTTTTTTTACTGAACAGGTGAAATTAGCATTGCACGTTGGCGAGCGAGTAACGGAATTGCTCTGAAGTAACGCTCTGCACTTAGTTGTATGTTGAGTTGCAGGGCACCAGCCAGGACTGTTTGTAGTGCTTCAGCATCCAAGGAATATTGGAGTTTCTCAGCAGAGGTTTTGTTTAAGGAAACACTCTCTTTCCTTCCTCTTTTTCAAAGTTGTCATTACTTTTTTTGTGTTGTGGTTTTTTTTTTTTGCCTTTAAAGATGCACTTTTAATGTATCTAGGAATTCCTTAAGTTTCCCACCCCCCACATAATTCATCCATAGGAGAGCAAGCTGCCAGAGGTTATGCAAATGAAGAATCAACCCATATCTTACTCACCGGCAATTCATCCAGAACTAATCACTGCCTGTGATGTACGTAGTGTGGGGAAAAGTATGAGGAAGTGTTCTGTAGATTTGGTACGGCCTCTCTTGAGGTGCAGGACATCTAACACACCTGCTCATTTTCCTCTTTTCCTTTCTGCGTACCTTAAACTGTTGGCCTCCTGGGCAAAAGGCTTGTTGAGGAAGAGGGTAGTAGTAATTTTGTTTTGCGTCTGACTCGCATTTCACTTTTATATGCAGCCTTGAAAGCACATTTAGGTATGAAATACAATATCCATTATCTAAATGATTATATAAATATAATAATGCAATTGATCCACGAGAGCCTCGGCTCCTTTTGTATCAGCACGGTCAGATGTGTTGTTTTATCTGAATGGCATTGCAAGTACCAGCACCACACTTGACAGCATCCCAGGGGTTTGCAGGCTGTGAACAAAGAATGTAGGATGTGAGGTCCTGCTTCCATCTTTCAGGAGTGGTGATGCCCGTGTTAACAGGCAGAATTGTTTCAGGCCTGATTCCTGACAGTAGTTGTAAAAATAATTAGTCAAAAGGGACAGAGCTGTGCTTCGTTTGGGCGTTGACAAAAAGATTCTTGTAGAAATACTTACTGAACTTTGAGTGGTGCTTCAAAAGCATGAATTAGTGAGGAATAGTTGGGTTGCATCACGTGTTGGTAGTGAAGCCGTAGTAAAAGCTTGTGCACCACTCATTTGTCGAGTGTTCGCTGCTTAGTGCTGCTTCCTTCTGCTCTTGGTTTCTGCCTTGAATGCAGTTTTGAAATGCAATTTGCCGTATTTCCTTTCATTTGCAGTGCTGCACATCCTCTGTTTCCTCCTTAAGCTCCTCAGATAATTTATTTAAATAAATTTAAAATGAGATCCTTTTGTTCCGTATCTTGGGTAAGATTTGGATTTGGACTTGTAATAGATGGGGTTTTAAGCCAGCACTGCTTGTGAATAAATTCTGCAAGCTAGATCAGTAAACTTATGAACTGATTAATTAAGCCAAACACTTTGGGTTTTTCTTTTCCTCCTTCTTTTATGCATCACTTGTGGTCATGTAACTATTATGTAAAAATGAGGGATTATAAACTTTAACACTAATTAATTCAGCCTTATTCCATTTCTAGGTGAGTAATTTTTTTTTACAGTGTGATCATTTGCATAGGGAGTATATTTCAGTTGAACCCACTGCCAGTGAAGGGCTGTGACTACTTTTAAATTCCATTTATTTTAGGAATGCATTTGCATTATGCTGTATTGAGCCTTACTTTAATAGTAGGGAAAATCCTTTTCCTTTAAAAAGGAACCTGCTAAGATTTAAAATGGATTCACCCCTTCTAGTGGATTGTTGGTGTAAACCTGCCCATCCGCATTAAGGTTTGCTGATCTGCACGTGATGGTTTGGAATAAAGCTCCTTTCAGCTTTCAGGTGCAAAGGGTAATCCAGAGTTAAGCCCTGTTAGAAGACTCCATACATTGAATTAGAGGGATGGGGCAGGTTGAGGGAGAGGGGGAGGTTCTTTGAGCTCTGCATTTTGGGGCATCACTGCTGCAGCACTTGGGAGGTGTTGCACGCTGCAGGACTTGAGTTGGTTCTGCCGGGGTGTTCTCATCTCCAGGAGAGAGTCGGGAATTTGGCAGAGTACGTGAGAAATGTACAGGTCCCTGGGAGTGGATGGCTGCTGGGAACGCTCACTCCATTTCTCATCCTGGGTTTCTTTTGTGGAGATGAATCACGTTATGATGAAAACCCCTTTGCGTCAATGTAAAATTTGAATTGTGCCATAACCCGGAGATGTTCGACTGTGTATGGAAGTAGGAGCTTGTAGAAGACGACCTGTCAGCTTTGGAACTCTAGACTGGAAGGAAGGAAAGACTTGGGGAAATTTCAAAAGGACTGCCTTTGAAATTTCCTTTAGCAAAAGTAGTAAAGCAGAGACCAAAATATTTATTCCAGAATATATGATAAATTTGGACTAAGTTAATTTGCTGAGAAATCGAGTCTTTCCTGCTGTAGATGGAAAGAGTGCGGTTTTAGCTAAGGAACTATTTCTCATCTCCAAAACCCCATCTTTAGTTCTGTCATAAAGGTCTTGTGTTCTCTTTCTGACTTCCATCACACCTTGTAGAATCCCTTCTCCATGTGGAGGATACCTGGAAGAACAGTGACACCTGATTTTGGCAATAGGGAAGGACCAACCGCCTATCTGGTCTAAGTTTCTAATGAACGTAATTCAGAAATGAGTTTTGAAGTGACGCCCACTGCATCGTCTTGTGACATTGCAAAAGGTTTAGTGAGACAAAGGAGATAAAATGTGGATAGTCACATGATGTATGTGATTATTAACATCAGGTTAGTAATAAATTACTGTTCTGTGTAGACATTTTAAGTGTCAGAAATACAAGTGTGTAAGACTATGTTTTCATGAGGCACTGGAGATGTAACTGGTTTAAAATTAATGTCTAGCCTTCATGTTGAGGTTAGAGAGCTACAGAGTCTTGCTCCAACATTTAAAGCTTGTCCCAAAGGCAGAAAGCTTTTTTTGAAAACAAAAAGCTTCCTTTTCGCAAGATTCAGAGGACAACCACGAAAGCACAAGCTGAACGTAAATTTCAGAGTGTTAGTGTTTTCAATACCCATGAGAATAAATTTTGGAAATGGAAATGAGCTGACGCCTAATGATGATTTAAGCGTTCAGCAGTTTGTCACGAAAATTCAAGTTTATTCCTGGCGAGTAATGTGAGCAGAAAGCACTTGGTTGAATCTGATGCTGTGGCACCTGTGATTTATTCTCATACACGCACAGGGTTCTACTAACTTCTGTAGGGCTTAACAGCCTGCTCACCGGAGGCATCTTGTCTTGATCCTGCAGAATTTGTACATCTGCCCTGCTCTTGGGGCTTTTCTTCAAGTGGTTAAGCTCCTGGGTAGGAACATGTGTCCTATTCCTCATTTGTTTTGGTCTAGTTTCTACTTCCGGGCACTGCTTCTTGTCTTCTCTTTATGTTCTGGACTTTTTATACATGGATTTTTATTTTTTTTTTCCCCCTTCACAAAGATACTAATGCAATGTGATCAAGTAGCCTCTCAGTCTTCTTTTTGCTGAGCAGAATGAGCTCTTTATGGCTTTCACTGCATTTTCTCCAGCCTTTAAGTCAATTTTGTGGCTCTTTTCTGCAGTAGGTCAATTTTTCAACATCTTCTAAAACATTTGTTCACAGAGGAAATTGATGTGATATTCCAGCACTGGTCCCACCAGTGCCATATACAGAGCTAAAAAATCACTGATTCCTTCTCACTATTCCTCTTTTTACACATCCAAAGATCAATTTAGTCCTTTTATGCCATGAAATTGGGCTGGGAGCTCTTGTTGCTTGACTTTCCTCAGAATTGCGGCTTTTCACGATGCTGATCTCCATCCTGAACATCAGCCTTCCTCATCCCCACCTCTCTGAGGTCCTGCTTAGCTTTGTGAAAGTAAGTTTGGTTTTAGTGGTCGGTGCCAGCCCAAGGAGCCAGCACAGTACGTCTGACTTGTTCAGTCCTCCTTGCCTTCCGCTCTGCTAATCTCTGTTTCCATGGGTGTGACTAGTGATTTATATCAACATTTTCCTTGAAGAACTTTGGAAGAAGAGGACTCCCCATTAGCAATACTCCGATAATACCAAATTAAGAATTACTCAAACAGATGAGATACTCCTCAATTAAATCTGCCTATTCTTAGCCTGTTTAATATTTGCTGTCTAGAGTACTGTGCAGTGAGAAAGATGAAGTATTTTGTCACATGCTGTTGAAAATCTATTACCTTATCAATCAAATGTGTAATCCTGTCAGAGAATGAGATCAGGTTTGTGAGATACAGGCGATTTTCTAGAAAATCATCGTATTCATTCTTATCTCTTTGATTCACGATCAGTTTAGTTAGATATCATCTTTCCATTTTTACTGGGATTGATGTCAGGTGAATGCCCTATAATTACCCAGTCATTTCAGTTGCCCTTTTGATAACTGTCACATTATCAGCTCTCTTTCTGAAATACCCACAGGTTATTAAAAATGAATGTCAGCAGGGAGCCTTCTGGGCTTTCTGGAGATGGTTGAGTGTGAGGTTACCCTCTGGATTTGAAAACCCGTATCCACTAGGGAAAGTCTAATACCCTCTCCAGCTGGTGCGCAGTCTGGGCATCTTAATCCTCATAGGGGATGCCTCTTGCCAAACAGAGAACAGAAATGTGAGCCACTCCCAAGCTCTCCCTGCCACATTTCCACTCTTCCCTGGCAGGGGTGTGTGGCATTTCTGTGTTCTGGTAGGTGAACAGGCTTGCAGAAAAGCTGGGCAGAAATTGAAGGAGGTGAAATTGAACTCCTCGGTGTCAAGAAGTAATGGGGCACTGCATTCCTTGGACATGAAAGCAAATAATGTATTAAAAGATGATCTCTTTTAATGGAAACAGAGCGACTACAGAAGTTCCAGTGAGCTTGAAAATTTAGACTTGCTCTGCACTGATTTTTTTCACTTGAGTGGAGGGACAGTGTTTCTGCTAGAGCATAAAGCTCATTATACTTTTAAGACTTATAAAGCATTTGGTGCATCGCCTTCACTACTCAGTTCACTGTTCCTTACTCGGATGCGATCCACCAGCACAAGGACATTGTATTAGAAATTAGGGACTGCTTTAAATTTCCAAGATGTGGAGAGGAATTGGTTCCTTTCTACCTCTAAGAGCTATTATTTTTATAAATGTGGGGTTTTTTTTTATTTGTTTTTTTTTTTTTAATGAGGTGGGAAGCTGAAGCTTATGTAGGTTTGTCACTGGTAACCTTAGTTAGGTGTCTGCTCTTTAGCCACAAAACTGTGAGAGAAGGTCATGGATGCTGGATGATGGAGACGTTGTGTGTATTGCCTGTGGTGTGAGGTGTGACTTTAAGCAATCTTTAGGTTAGCCCCGGTTGTCATCACAATTCCTAGTTCTCTATTAATTTCCTTGGAACCTACATGCTAAAGTTGCCTGTCAGGCTACTAAAAAAAACTGGGTTAGTGGTGCTGTTCTCTGGACAGGTCGAGAAAGAGTTTGATACCGTTGCCAGTATGAATCTTGCTGTGCAAGATCTGGGATATGAACTCCAAAGGTAAAGAGAATGATGATTAGAAATAACAGATGATGAAATTAAAAACCAGCAGGCAGCCTTTCAAACTTTCATTGTATAGACCACCACTAATGAAAAATTCAGAGGCAGATTTGGCTTGATGACAGCACTGGAGCTTCCTTCTCCAGGTAGTAACTGAGCCAAAACATTTAATTCTGTGTGTAAAGCTGCTACTGATTGAAGTAGGATTTGTTTAGAGAAAGAAAATTGGATTTTGTTACTCTTTAAGAAATCCCCTAGTTAAACAGGAATTACTAAATGTAGTGTATGTTATCAGGAGAAAATCCCACTGGTGACTAGCAAAGGGAGAGTCGTTTTTCAGGGTACTCTGCTTCTTTCAGTTTCCAGCCTCTTACTACAAGGGGGACACTGAGAGGCTGGAATGTATCCAAAGAAGGGCGAAGAAACTGGTGAAGGGTCTAGAGCACAAGTTCTCTGAGTTGCAGCTGATGGAGTTGGGGTTTAGCCTGGAGAAAAGGAGGCTCAGGGGAGACTGTCTCGCTCTCTACAACTCCCTGAAAGGAGGTTGTAGCGAGGTGGGAGTCAGTCTCTTCTCCCAGGTAACAAGTGATAGGACAAGGAAATGGCCTCAAGTTGTGCCGGGAAAGTTTAGATTGGACGTTAGGCAACACTTCTTCACAGAAAGGGCTGTGACGCACTCGAACAGGCTGGTTCCACAGGGAAGTGGTAGAGCGAGTCCCCATCCCTGGAGTTATTTAAAAGACACGTAAATGTGGCGCTGCAGGACATGGTTTAGTGGTGACCTGGCTATGCTGGGTTAACAGTTGGACTTGATGTTCTTAAAGGTCTTTTCCAACTGAAATGATTCTATGATTCTCTTTTGTTTCCAGTCTCCAGCAGTTGGAGACTGTGCTTATCTGCTTGTCATGCTTGTGCAACTTGGCTAAGGAGCCCATGATGGCAGCTTTTGCTTTCATGAATTCTAACCTCAGCGAGTATTTAATCATGCCTCAAACAGATCGGCTTTTCGGAGGGAAAACGATGTTTCTCTTCTGGTATCGCTGTCCAGCTTAATGTAATGAGTGAGGGAAATACTGTGCCTGGGACACATCCATCTACTTCCCTCCAGACCGTTTGCTTTCTGGCTTTTTCTGCAGTCTGAAGTTATCAACCCAGAACACTTGCTGGTGACAGGAACTTACTGCTGCCTTTCCATGCGTTCTGGTGTCTCTACTTCAAGCAAAAGCATCTTTCAGCTCCTGTTTTTGAGCCGACTTGAAATGGGAAAGAAGGCATTAAAGGGTGAGCTGAAGGATCTCATCCAATTTAAAAAGCTTGTATTAGCATCACAAGTTATAAAAATGTCAAAGTGGATACAGAGTCAGCATCTTCCTAGAGGCCTGGCACAGGTTGCAGCCTGCCTGGACTCGGCTGTGTGCGCCATTTGTAGGTTTATCCCCTATTATATTGTCACCTTTTTCAGTTGGTGATGGGGAGGCAATATGGTTCTGACACTTTGCCCTCACCTTCGAGACAGTGGAGAAAAGCTTCGGGGTCAATTCCAGTTTTCCCAGAGAAATTCTTCACGAGAAGCCGGGCGGGTGGGTAAGTACTTGAAGCAGTTTGTGCCTTTGCCGGCTAAACATAATGGTAGTCGGGAAGTTGAGCAGAAGTGCAGGCTGTGGCTCCGCTCCTGGCTGATCCCTGCAGCCGTGGAACGTGGGTGCTCGTGCCGGCCTTCAGCTTGCCTGGGCTCCACCAAGAGCAAGCCGAAGTGTACCAATCACTCCAATTAGCTTGTTGCACTTGCACTGTGCTAAGCTCAGCCTTAACACCTAGCTGTGGTTAATTAAAAGGTGGGGTTGCTGAGGTTTGATTAGTGCAGTGTGTTTGCCACTAGATGAAACAACGGCAGAAATGTGGACGACTTGTGTAAATTGTCAGGGATAGGTGATTACCTGAATGCCCTGAATGCCATTTGGAGATCGCTTTCCTTCCCAGGTGAGCCAGGGGAGAGTCAAACCAGTGAACAAAGGAGGTTTTTATCATTATCACGCTGCTGAGCCAGCCTGTCCCCTGAAATTCTTAAAGCTTTTAAGAAGAAAAATCTCTGAGCAGATCTGTGTACATGATTCATTTGGCAAAAGCGCTCAGCCAACTTCCCAGAGGGGAGCTAAAATAATTTTCACATACAAGTAAAGCAAATAGCCTCTGTCTTGTTCATCCTACCAAGTATTATTGACTAGTGCTGAGTAAGAGATCTCTGCAGAACGCTGATGAAAAGGTTGGCAACTCACTCCACTTGGTCGGGATTATTGCAGCATGGTTGTGTAATATTGAATTGTGAGGCTTTTAGTAATCTTCACGGGTTGTTCAACCTGAGCCACTAAACCTAAACTAAAATGTTTAAAAATTGCGGTTCACGCTGTTAAGTACTTGCACAGATGCACTCTGTAAGAACCAGAGACAATTTCAATATACGTTAGATTCTTCCTGTTAATGCGTAGAAGAGATATTACCTCCTAAAAGATCCAGCTGAAATGTTCCAGTGCAGTGGTATTTGAGAGTAGTTATATCTGGCTCATCTTTGTTCCATATCCAGTTTTACAACTAGCAGATGACACCCTAATGAAACATTCAAAGACACCATGAACAGTTGCACTTAAGCGCTCTCTGAAAGATGTGGCCAGTGTGGTACTGAGCTCCCACTGTGGATGCAGAGGAATTCTGACCATAGGGCAAAATTGACTTTTGTGTTTTAAACATTTTAAATGAAATAAAACGAGTTGTTTATCAGTGATTTTTTTTTTAAGATAGTTTCCTGAACTATCTTGAGACCTTTTGTTCTGTACTTACTATTAGGTTTGTGAAAATAGATAAAGAAACAGTCTTGCTGAGTAAAAATCCAAAATCACTTCTAAGAACTTTTCTGGAAAGGAGAATGGAAGTACTTTGGAAACTACTGAGCATTTAAATATCAGCAATGCACTTTTGGATTTGCAAGAGAAGCCAGCTGGATGGAATGAACACATTTTATGCATGGCTGGGACGAAACCTGAAGTCACCGTTTATGCAGGGTTGTTTCTTGTTCAGTTGTGACAAAATTAATCCAATCTGGATGCTGGATCTAGATCTATAAATATATTTATTATAATATAACAAGAACTTAACAGTAAACATAAACTATATACAATACCATTACAGATAACCCTGTTTTTATTATTATTCACAGAAATAGCCAGTTTTGTTCCAGTGTGAGAAATGAAGAAATAAGCTAAATTGGAAATGTTGAATGTGTTTAGGTCTTGTTGACAGGTAGCACCTCCTTTGGAGGTAGACACACACCAACACTAAAATTAGTCCTGCCCCAGGCAGTTAGAAACTTGTGCTCCAATCTTTAGGTTCACACTTGCACCCTGTTTGACATAAATACTTTAAATGACATACTAGTATATAATTTTGTTGTGCTTATTATTATTTTCTTTTTCTTTAAAGAATAAATAAAACAACTGCATAACAAAGGCTGGAACCTCACTGTCAAAATGAGAAACTTGAGTCACCCTATAGCTTGACTCAGCTGACTTGAGCACTTTAAATACTGCGAGATACAAATTTCATTTTTTTTTTCTTTTATTTTATAAACGATTATTAATAAAATAAGATGATTAGCTAACCATCTGCATTGATTTCCCCAAAGCTGTAGGCAGACCTCCCTCTGTATAAAAAGGCTAGCGTATTTGGTATGAAATTCAACTAGATATCGATGGTAAGATCTCACCCACGCCTTGTGTAGGACCCTCCTTCTTGAATTACTGGCATGGCATCTGGGATTTGAGTCCGCAAAGGCAAGTATGGCAACTATTTTCCCTCTACTTGGGAAGAAATCAGGATGATCCTTAGCTTGGGGTTACTTCCTATTTGTGGGTTTTAAGATTCTTTCCCCTGTCCCCTCTATGCTACCCAGTCCATCTCCCATTTGTTCCTTTTATGTATAAATTTATAAAGAATTTCCACATCACAATGCTCTCTGGATAGACAATATTTTAATATATATAAAAATATAACCCCTGTGCTGTGCATATACTTACAATTCTACATAGTAATTATTTTAAGTCTCTTACACTGGGCTTAAGTCTATGTATTTTTCTACCATGGGATTTGAACTTGTGTGTTTAAAATCTGCAAATAAGAGAAGTATAAGGTTTCCACACCTACGGGGAAACCTGAAAAATAAAATAAAATCAAACACTTCTCAGACTTTACATAAAAGATAGTGGCGTATATCCAAATGTCAGGAATTTTGCTTGAAAGCCAAAACCGAGTGCGTAGCCACAACAGGAGGCATCTTCTCCGTTTGGTGAAAGCATGGGTATCCCACGCTACGCCGTGTGTTTTGAGGTGATCCCAGTCAGAACTGAAGAGCGCATCTATCAGGAGAATGCCTCTGGAATCGAGACCGTTTTCATTTTGCGTTAGGGAATCGAGCACAGCCAAGTTCACCCCTACCTGTGGGCATGGCCACGCGTGCCCACACAGGTATCACTGGGAGCAGAAACTCATCCAGGCCAACAGACCTTTTTTTTTTCCCCCCATCATTTTGCATGGAATTTATTACCGATTGTTGTTGTTCACCTCAGTCCCCACCTCACCCCACTCCTGGGCTCTGCTCTAGAGGGCCGAAAGATTTGTTTGATCTGATGGAAGACTGACATCAAGGTAAGCCATCTGTCACACAAGATTTCTCTCAGTCATTGGTACTGAAAAGCATGTATTTGTTAAAAACAAATGTAGGAATCAAAGTGGTAAGGACACTTTGACCTTTCGAATAGATTGATGCCTAAAGTGTAATAGTAAAACTAATCTGCATGGTTATTTTAAGAATCAAGCTTGAGCTCTAAAGTAAAATGCAGATTTTGTTGTTTTTTTTTCCTCTCTTCCCCAGCTTAAAAAATATGTGAAATTCTATTGCACCTGGGTTGACCAAAAGCCGACATCCAGAACAAGTGCCACTATAACATCTAGTGACACCCTTGTATTATTAAGTTACAATATCTTACATAGCACGGAGCTCTCTGCTCCTTGTTCACCAAAAGGTGAGGATGATTTTTCTACATTCAATGTAGACACTATTCAAGACTTTAGAGCAATATGTTCACTGGCTGGCTTTGCTGCTTTTGTTTCTTAAGTAGTAGTATTCTTCTTGCCTGCTTTCAGCAGGTACAAACAGTTCTCCATCCATCTCCCGGGTAACATCAGCCGCTCTGAATGTACTTCTTGATTACTACGCAGCCGTGTCGAAAAACAGGGCAGGGCATATTTGGCAGAAGTGTCCATGTGTTTGTTTTAGGGTCATAGGCTTCCATGTTTCCCAGGGCAGGTCCTTCGCTGCTAACGATCCCACCAGTGGCATAAATTTTTCCATCCAGAACCACAGCGCTGCATTTTTTTTAAAAAAAGAAAATTTTAGTTAGTCTTCTTAGCCAACACTTTTCTTTTTAGGCTTAAAACAAACCCAGTCTTTGGTAAACGATGAATACACCTCTTATCTATATAAAGCTGTGTGGGCATTTCTCTTTCCTCTCCCTTTCTCTCCTGCAAATTAATCCTTTTTGTGTTCCTGCCAAGTAGGTAAATGTTGTGTCTAATTTAAGCAACAGAAATTGGTCCAAGTAAGATGCTTCTCCAGCCCATACATGAGATCTGCAGCAAAATGGTACCTGCAACAACACGTCCCTGTAACACCATGTACACGCAGAAGCAATCCAAGCGATTCTGGGGTCCCTGTTGCCTCGCCTGGAATAAAACCTTGCTTCAAGTTAATCTTCTAATTACTCCCTGATATGAAGTGGGGAGAAAACCTCCAAAAAATGCTCTGTTGCTTCAGCCCTTTCCATGGTGGCCTCTGGGGCAGGAGCCTGGAGATCCTGCTGGTTTGTCCTCCTTGCCCACCCGGAGGGGGTTGTGTTTAGCAGCATGTGGATCTGATGGTTGGGGATGTGCAGCTGAGGGACTGGCAGGGGAGCTGTATGTTGGCATCTAAAGAAGGCAGAAAACCTTAATGCTTTTTAAAAATACAAGTGTTTGACTTCGGATATCTTGTGCAAATTAAGGATAATGAGACTGAACTAATCCCGTGGCCTGTGGGCTCTCGATAGGAGGGAAGATGCATAGGTGTGGAAGGTATTTGGAAGAAAAATTACCCTTCGGCCTCATTTTCTCCTTTTTTCACTTAACCCCTTGGCCTCTCCAGCAATCGTGCGCAGGGCATGACACTCACTTTGGGCTAATGAAGACAGACAATGAAGGGCTGGGCTCCCCTGTGTGTATTTGGAAAGGGCAGAAGGACGATATGCAGCAGGCAGCTGGGTGGGAAAAGCCATGAGCTGCCATGTTCTCCATGCTACCTTCCTGCTGCCCATGGGGGAATCCAAAAGCGGGGGCTGCTCTGCTGTTCATCTGCTAGGAAGCCTGAGTTTGCCCCCCAACACTTAAAGATTTTGTTAAACTAAATGGGGTCTGTGGTGGCTTTTCTGGTGGTTAGAGGTCCATCCAAGAGGTTTTCTGGTCATTGGGTCCTTTCCAAGAACAGCTGGTGGATGGTTGTATGAGGAAGGAAAATGGAGACTGGGAGACTGTGTACATACCAGGGGACAGCAGGGAGAAAAAGAGGGAGGTGAAGATGACAAGAACGTGACCTATAGCTAAGAAGGTGGAGAAGGTTATTAACACTGTAGGCTTGGTAAAAGCAAAGTAATTTCTTCTGGCTAATTTTGGAGCAGCGGTAAGAAGAAGGATAAAAAAAACGATGAAGGCGAAAGACAGAGTGTGCTGGAAGACCCAGGATGAACTGAGACTAAAATGGCACCGACAAAGCCACGTGTTTCTGAAGAACACAAAACTTGGATGTCCTTGCGGAGAAGCAGAGCCTGAGGTTAAAAATAAACCCACAATGACAACAGTGAGGACTCAAATAAGCCTAGTCCCTGGGTACCGCCAGGAAATAGGAAATAATGAGAATCTTGTCAAAATAACTGTTAATCTGAAAGGAGGAGGAAGGAGAGAGGGACTTGAAACACTTGATTAGAGCCTATCCACAAATCAGCAGGGCTGGATGATACATAGCCCAGGGTCCTAAGGGAGTTTGCTAATGAACTAACTGAACCACTGGTAATTATTTTTGAAACGTCAGGGAGAAATGGGGAGGAACGAGGACTTGAATAAAGCAAGTGTCATCCTGAAAGGCAGCTCAGAAAGAGAATGAGCCCATCTCCAAAGGAGCTAGAGCTGGTGGTGACCCGGCAGGGACTCCAGCCAGGGCTCGGGTCCCTGTGGCCAGGAGGGAGAAGGGGTGGCAGGAACAGCTGACCCGGTAAATCAAACAAATGTGCAAATTAAACCATGGTTTAGGACTTACAGATATTTGTTGGGGGGTGGGAAGCCCATCTCTGTGCTGGAACAAGGAACAAGTTACTGTTTAAAAGCAAGTCAGGCTGGCAATTACAACTTGCGAAATACAGCATGAGGAGGGGGAGGATGGTTCTACCAGCCCATGCTGAAACAGTCCTGATGTGCTGGAGGAGCTGCTGAAACCAGCAGGATGAGAGTTTGGAAATGAGGCCACAGGGTAGTGGCTGCTGTTTGTGTTTTGCTTTTTTTTTCTTAATAGAGAAGCTGAAGGAGAGGGAAGGTTATTTAAATTGAGATAGGACTTGGGATGTGCTGGGAGGAAGGGGGTCCAGTGTCAGAGATGGACTGTGGCACAGAACAGCTTTGCTGCTTTGTTTCTCTAACGAACTACTGATCAGCCAGCACAGTTCCCCTACAGAAAGCTTGACCAAAAAAAAAACCAAACCAAATGAGTTAATGTAGCAATTTTGTTGGGTGAAGTAGGAAAAGCCAAACAAAATCCCAAAGAAAAGATCCCCAAGAAGGATGTGGCTGCAGAACTATCGATAATGAGCAACTAAAAGAAATACCAGCGTGGAGCATGGAGCCTGGGGCTGGCTCCATTGGTGTTATGATCAAGGTTTAGTGAAGCCCATGAATGGCCTCAGCTAAGTTTTAATTTACTGGTGTGGACATGGTAGTGTAGATGACACCAGGACAGGAGAGGCCGTTAGTGGCTGTGACCACTTATATATGGGGCCTGAGTAATCCTTACTGCTTGTTACCCGATGAGACTGTTCTGCGTGAAGCTTTTGATAAAGAATGGGGTGGACAGAGGGAGGACTCTGTGTGGACACCTTTCTGTCTAAATGCCGGGTGAACCTGGGAACAGAAGCCGAGCAACCACTTGCCCCTCCTAGCTGCCTGTGTACTGCACAGCTGAAGTCTGCCCTTAAGTGCCCGGTGTCCCCTTGGGCATCTTGTGTTAGGTCTCTAAACGGCAACGCGGGTGCTTTACAAATTCTTGTGTTGTATCTCAGCTGCCCACAGGTCTTCTAGTCAAGCCTGCAGCACGTTTAGTAGCAGCTACTCTAAGCCAGAGCTGCTGTCACTCTAGAACAGCTGAGTAGCCAAGCTCACCTTCCCAAAACGATCTAGGTTTGGGTTCCTCCCCATCCCGTGCTCTGGATTAGGGGTTACAGAGAGTGGGCAAACGCTGCATTCCACCCTCCAAAAGACTGAATGGACTTTAAGTGACGGCTAGAGGACCCTCTTCCCGCTCCGTATGCAATTCCCGTAGATAAGACTGGCACAATGCTTAGCTTGTGAGCCATGCTGGAGCTACTCCTGCTATCAAGAAAGAGGCAGTTCTGAGGACACAGCAGGTACTTACGTGTGCAGGGGATTTTGGAGACATTCAGACATCTCCAGGGCTGAAGTGTCAGGGAGGTACTTTAAGATCAATTAGGAATTTAGTCCTAGATTGCTGCTACTTTGTGGCATTAGGACAATCACTGCTAATTTCTGGGACCTTAGGGAATAGGCAACTGAAGTGGGCTCTAAAATCTTGAGTAAAGTGAGTGGAAAGGAGTACGCTCATTGCTCTTTCTTCATTACTGTGACAATATTTCTTTTCTGCCCTCCCTTCCATCCCATCAGCTGTAAAAACATCGTTACCAAGGCTGACGTACAAAGAAAGAAATAATTACAATAATTAGGATGCGAGTTTATTGCTCGGTGCCATTAATCCTGAGAGATAAAATGATTACAGGCTGTCAGAGCCTGGGAAGGAAGGAAGGAAGGAAGGGAACTCCGTGTCGCAGAGCCTCGCTGCAGGGACACAAACCCTCTGGCAGCTTTGGGGATAGCAACCTCCCTGGGTAAGGAGCAGCGGGACCTCCATCTCTCCGGCAGCACGCCCAGGGTGAAGGTAATTGGCATCAAAACAGAGGTCACTTCGTCCACTCCTTCCAGGAAAATATGTTTCAGCACTTTGCAAATTATTACCTGGCAGGCTAATGACCCTGCTTTCTACTCCCTGGGTAACTGCTGCTGTTTCCTAGAGAGGCTTCACCTCGGCCTTGCAGCTGATTCACCCGAGGTGCCGGGGCCTCCTTCATTGCCCAAACCATGAGCAGTGTCAGAGGATCATGTTGTGACTATACCCTGGCACTGCCACAGCTAGTCCGGTCCATCTGCTGACCTCCGCAAAGTTATGAATCATGCTAAGAAAATCCCAATGCGGCTGAGGTGCACCAAGGGCTGATGGACACCTGGCTATCTGTGGTTGGAGTCCTTGTGTAATCTAAAGACTCTTCTCTGCCTATCTTGAAGTCTTTCCCCAGCCTGAGCAAACACGTGGCAGAGAAGATCCCTCTCTGACAGCTGGACATTAAAGGTCTTGACGGACAAGGCAAATCACTGAATCATAACATCATAGAACAGCCCAGGTTGGTAGGACCTTGAAAGATCATCTGGTCCAACCTTTCATGGGAAAGGAACACTAGATGAGAATATCTAGCACCCTGTTCGATTGCATCTTGAAAACCTCCACTGACGAGATGTCCACCGCAGCCCTGGGGAGCTCGTTCCAGTTGATGACTGATCTCACTGTAAAAAATTCTTATATCAAGACGAAAGCTCTCCTGAGGCAACTTGTACCCATTGCCCCTTGTCTTCTCCATGTAGCTCCTTGTGAAGAGAGAGCCTCCGTTCTCCTTGCAGCCACCCTTTAAGTGCTGGAATATTGTGATGAGACCCTCACTGAGCCTTCTCTTCTCCAGGGAGAAAAGGACTAATTCCTTCAGTCTTTTCTCATAAAGCAGGTTCTCCAGCCCTTTGATCATCTTCATGGCCCTCCTCTGGACTCTCTCCTGTCTGTCTGTGTCTTTTTTGAATTGTGGGGGCTAGAAGTGGACACAGTACTCCTGGTGCAACCTGACAAGAGTTGAGTAGAGTAGGATGATGACATCTCTCAGGTCTGCTAGTAACGCCCCTGCACATGCAGCCTGGGATCTGATTTGCCCCTGTTGCTGCATTTTAATTAACTTTTTTAATCGCATGTGAGCAAACCTACCCCTGCCCAGGTGTGGAGCACCAGGGCTTGGCAAACATAAGCTGGTGGTGCTTTCAACTGGGGCCCTGCTCACGCAGCTCAGCTGCCATTTGCTTGGGGGCCACCTTCCCACCAGGAGTGTTACAAACCCTCCATTTTTCATTCTAAAGAATCTTATAGTGAAATTTTCCTGATGGGTACTAATTTGGAAGCAGTGGAGGATGTCACTGCCTCTTTTCTGTGGCGTTTGAGAGCTGAGGGCCTGGAAGCTCCTGCTCCAGCCCTTCCCTCTCCCAGAATGGCTCGACACAGCACCAAGTAGGGAGGCTGCCAGCAAGGTTTGTTAATTTTGCTTATTATTATTTTTTTATAATTTCCTGCTTAGTCCTAAAGATTGCACCAGCCTGATCAGGAAATGTTAAAAAATAATTTAAACCCCCCTATCTCGCAATGTCTGGGTTTGTAAAAGATTTGAAATGCCTGAACTAGTGTGTTGTTTTGACTTCCTGAAACTTAATATCTTCTGAGGCCACAAATAAAGCTCCTCTCCCTCCTCACCCCCGGCTCTGAATGCACACGCACTCACTGATTTATTTGGAGCTGTTCCATAAACATTATTAAATATTATCATTGGAGATAGGCACAGAATCTGCTTAAAAGAATCAAAAAAATCCCTGCGTTTCTTAGTGGATGAATTTCCTTCCTGCCCTAAGGTTTCAGGAGGGCTTTACTGGAGGCGGAACGGAACGATGCTCGTCAAGTGGGTGGCGTTAGAGCTGGGAGAAGAGAAGCCTGCAGGGTACAAGCTGCTGCGGGAAGCGGCTCCGTATAGTGCTTGGCAGAGCTGTAACTGCCCCTTAAGCGTCTACTTAACCCGGGGACGTTTCAGTGACACCAGGGCGGTGGTTTGCCAGGCTGAAGCGAAAGGCACTGCCGCCGTCCCCGGGGGTGGTGGTGGTCAGGGCGCCAAAGCGTCGGCCAGAGTCTGGTAGCTGTGCTGACACCCTCCGCAGCCGTTTGCGGCCGGCTTGGCAGCCAGGTTGTTATGTGTGAGAGGGCTGGAGCTCGGGTGGCCCGGTTGTGCTGCCAGAAGTGTCATCTTTACGATGAGATGGATAAATGAGGGTCCAGATTAGTCATGGTCAATTAGAAGGATATCACACCACTTCTTGGAGCGGGATTATTAGTGTGGGTGTTTTGGCCAAGCTCCAGTTATATTCTCCCCTACCCCGTGAGCACTTTCCCTTGCTAATGATCCAAAACCATCATGTGGCATCGTTACTTGTTGCTGAAAACCAGCACCGCTTTATTCCAAAGTCCACTGCACACCAGTAGTGGCCGGAGTGCTCCGTCTCTGTGTCACGCTTTAACACGCACGTCATCAACTGCTACAGGAATTATTGCTCTTAGTCTGGGGCGGTAGTTCTCATCCCACATCTGTGGCGTGTAGTCCCAGCCACACGTCTCCTTCCAGATATGCTGAAAGATCTCAGTTTTTCCCTTCTGGACCACAAACGCTTCCAGCTGCCAGCTAAACAGACCAGCCTTTATGGCTGCGGGTCTGAGAAGTGCGAGGCCATTAAGGAGCTGTGCTCCGTAATAGCTTCACCTGGGAATATCCATCCAAATAAGCTGTGCTCCAACCCCTTCCAGTGCCTGGAGTTACCATAAACTTTGCAATGAGGAAAGGAATCAGCTCGGGGAGTCTGCAGCCGGCGCTGTACATTAGCAATGCCTAGTAGCTAGGCACAGGAGTCACCATGCTTCACTGTTCAAGAACAAGGGCTTATTTAAAAAGAAGAGGGGGAAAAAAAGAAAAAAAAAAATCCAGAAACCCACCCTATTTTTGTGCTGTTCAGGCCGAGTCGAAGTTTTATTAAAGATTTCCATTTGGCAGAACCGCCTAATAAATCTTACTGGTTAACAGTCAGAGGAGGAGGAAGAAAATGCTTTTCTGGTGTCTGTTGGGAATTGCTGGTACTAAATTAGCTGCTGTGGAATTATTGCTGGCACCATCGCGCTGCTGCTCGTGGAGGCTCTCTGTAGCACACGCCCGTTTGCACGCCGCCTGCATCCTAAGCAAGCAGAATATGGAGTTTTTAATCATGCACAGAAATGCATTCGGTATTCTTTTTGCTCGTGGAAGAATAAACCCTTGAAGGGCAAAGCGGGAAGGGAGGACTTGCCAGCGCTGAAGGGGAGGGATGTCTTTGCAAGTCTTTCTGGAGGGAGGTGTCCGGCACAGCAAGGTGTGATCATCTCAGCTCTTCATCCCTGTCAGCTGCCGTCTGCCGCCTCTGCCTCCAAAGATCCCGGTAAACTCAGAGCTGCCAAACCGAGACGGGGTCCATGTGGCAAACAGGACACACTTGCCCGACGCTTGGGAAATGTTTAGTATTTCCCTCACTCTCATACATCCTGTAGAAGATGTTCGCGACCTGTGTGCGAACTCTCAGTGAATTTTACAACGCTTCAGGCATATTATTGCTCTTTGCCCACTTGGCACCATCCCTCAAAAGGTTAATTCCAGGCCAGCATGAATTTCTTATTGACTGCCATCAGTCCAGGCTTAATCTGAAAATGATGCTCAATTTACTCTTCTGGTGATTGTGAGCTGGAGAGCTGAACCTTTTTTTTTTTTT
>VWZK01017145.1:0-134375 GCA_013396935.1 Baryphthengus martii | reverse complement strand
TTTTTTCATTACAAGTAATTTAACTTGACATTAAAACCATTTGAATGGACCTTTAATTTTTCACACGTGGGGAATGTCACGCACATTTCTTTCCCCCCTGCTCAAAGCCATCACGTTCCCTAGTCACTAGCATGTAGAAACGGTGCAGATAAAAATAAAAGTGATGAGGTCAAGATTTTTCCCAGCGAATTTGGTATCGAGTGATTCCTGGTGAGAGGAGATCAATAGCATGCAGTTAATTTTTAAGTTGTTTATGTTGCTGTTTTTAAACTGTGTTTTTTGTGATCCATGCTAATGAGTGGAATGAGGAATTTATAGATTCATAGACTAAAGTCAGAAGGGATCTCTGTGCTTAGTTAGTCTGAGCTTGTGTACACACAGGCCACGGACTTTTCCCCAGGCAGCATCTCTCTTGGAAACGTATCTAATCTCCTCTTAAAAACACAGTATTGGAGAGTTTGCTTCCTCCCTTGCTGGTTTGCTGTTTAATTATCCTTGCTGTTGGGAAAGTGCCTCACTTCAAGGCTGAGCTGTTCTAGCCCTCGTAACCCGCTACGCCTCGGTCTGCGAAACTGAAAGCTTTTCTACTTGCTCCCAGTGATCAAGTCGCCTCTCAGCCTTTCTTTGATCGACTCCTTAAATTTCATGTCAAAGATGTGATTTGCAACCCGGAGTCATTTTTGCAGCTTCCCTTTGAACTTCTGCCGATATTTCCAGATGTTGATGCGCGGACCCAAGACCTGCATTCATCTCAGCAGTGCCATATGCAGCAGCACTCTCTCTTCCCAGCTTCAATTTGTTTTCATTTTCGTGTTAGGGTTCATATTATATATCCAATATTGCATTGACCTTTTATCCACCGCACTGCGATGAGAGCTCGTGTTGTGTAGCTCTGCGTGGCCTCCTTTATGTCGTCCTCTGAGTGCCTGACTTTCTAAGGGGAGCAGGGCTGCTCTGACTGTGCTTCCTCCATGTATTACTTTGCATTTAAAATACCGCTGCTAGCTTGAGACCGTCTGAGACATGCAGATAAAATTCTGGCTAAAATAGCTCCTTCTGTAGTATTTTTACCCACTAAGTGTTATGCCACCTGCAGCCTTTACCAGGGGAGCTTTTCTATTACCTGGATTGTTGGTAGATAGATTAAATAGCGTTGAAGAAGAATCAATGCTTGCTACTGGTGGCCTTGCTCACTAACAAGTACATCTTGAGATCTGTCAGTGAAGCAGATTTAATCTCTCTAATGTGTGCCTTGTTAATTCCATATAATACCAGCCAAATACCTTGGAGAAATCGCAGTATATTATAGCATCACAGTTTTCTTTAGCAGCCGGGCGTGTTTTATTAAAAACCAAAACAAAGAACCCAATTGTGCCCCCCCCCTCCAAGAAAAAGAAGAAGAAGACAACAGGTTGGTTTAACAAGACCCATTTTCCATGAAAGCGCATTGATTGTTCTTCATTACATTATTAGCCTCTAGTTATTTGTTGATGAAATCCCAAATTAACCACGCTGGTATTTTGCAGAGGACCAACATGAGGCTAAGTGAGACCACTTAGCCTGAGACCACTTAGCCTGATATTGGTACTTTGCAAAATTAATTGCTGCACTAAAATTCTCCCTTTCACCTTTTCAAAATACAGAAACACTTTGCCCTGATCCATCCTGAACTGTAAGAGTTATTAAAAATCAACATTAGTGGTTCAATCAGCTTCTCAGTGAATTCTCTAGACACCTGCGTGTAAGACAGCCGGGTTACCTGATTTGAGAACTTAATTTCTGAGTTCAGAGATAAGAAATATCCATCCATCAGTCTGTGTTAAACTTTGCAACTTAGAACTGCACTGGTTCCCTCACCCCCCTGTAGCAGCACCCAGGTTTTAACCTATTTGTTACTGCTAACCTCCCCCTTTCCCTATTTCCAAATATACTTCTTTTTTTTTTTGTTTAGTTTTTTTGTCATAGGTTTTAAATATTAAACCTAAAATCTAAGTTTTGGCCGAAATATTTTTCCTTTACCATTTCCCAGCACATTTAAGAATTTTTGAAATCTGCCCTTTTTTGGCATCCACTTGGTATATACTTAATTAGTGCTTTTTTTTGGGTACCTTTCCCACTATAAATGTAGCTTTCCAGCCCACTCTTGATTTAGGTTTTAGAAAAAAATGTCATTTAAAAGTTTGAAGTTATTTTTACTGATAGGCGTCTACTTAAGCAAAGCCAGTTGATTACTGTGCCTAAGCAGCAGCTAATATTTAGGTCACCAGTTTACTCTCCTTGGTCCATCATCGAGGTGTCCCGCTGGATGCCCAGAAGGGTGCAGAGCAAAGCATCCCTTCACCTTAGAAACTCTGGGAAGTTTTCAGGTGAGATTCTCAGCCAACAGCCCATGCTTGAAATCACCCACGGAGTTTCTCTTGTCGTGTACTCCAGGTACTTAATTAACCGATTTTTGTTATGTTTTACAAAACAGGGATGTTCAAAGAGCTGTTCAACCCTCTCTAGAGGAGGATACAAGAAAGTATCAAATATACACGTCCCTCGCATTTCATTTTACTGGTAAGGGCTTTAATCCTCAGCTGCATCGTACCCGTTATTTCTGGTTATCATTAGCAGCTGCCTGAACACTGCAGTCTCCTCCTTATCCCTCTTCACGTCCTGCTGGAGTGGAGGGACAAGGAAGAGCTGTCCTTAGCGCAGGATGCACAGGGCTGTGGCCACCCCGGCCAGCTGCTCAGACCCCTTTACTGACAACACAATCTGCTTCAGCAGCCAAGAGAGGGCGCTCCTTAAATTAATAAAAGAAAGGGAAGGAAAAACCAGACAAAACAAAACAGCGAAAAGCGAAAAACTGCTCATGCTTGCTTAAAAACGAATTTTCTCATCTGCACCAAAGAGAAAGGTTAAATGCAACATGTTAAAAAGTGGTTTTCAACCATAGGATGTGGACTAGGGATGTCCCTGGGGCAAGGAGCAGAGCTGTTGGCCGAACGTTTGGGAGATGCGGGTGAGTTGTGGGTACTGCTCAGTGCCTCATGTCCCTGCTGCAGTGGCTATTGGTAACGAGCCCTCAGCCGTTACTTGGGGCAAGATTCTCAGACTAACAAAGGCTTTTCCCTGTGACACCGAAAGCACAGCCGGTCCCCAGCACGGGGATCTGCTCTGCGAGGGGCTGGTGCTGTACAAATCCTGAAACAAGCCCACCTTTCTTTAACAGCCACGTAATACTTTTCAAAAGGCCTTTAAGTGCTGCCAGTACCTGCGACGGGTGCCAAGTTTTACTTTTGCCAGCCAATTTGGGAATTTGTTAAACCTGTGACCGAGACTGGGGAAGCGAGCCCAAAACCCAATCAAAAGCACGTAATAAATAACAATTAATATCACTATGTGGTGCTTACTCAGTGTTATTTTTTCTTTCAAGGTTCTTTTAGCTAGCTAGCAAAAACATGTTCCACATTATGGTAGTCTCTCTTGCAGTGGGTATTTATCATCCTCCACTTACATGTGGAAAACTGAGGAAAACTGTGTTCCTGGAAGAGCCCAACACACGTCTCTCCCCATGATCCATTGTGCCTGAATGTGAGGAGACACAGGAACCATAGTTGCGTCCTGGATGTGCACTTTGGGAGATGCTGTGTTACTAAAGATGTACAAAAAATTGATGAGGAAAACCCCCAGATGGTAGACACCTCCCTTCCCCTCTCCCCTTCGCTGTTATGTTGTATTAGCTTATTTATCAGCAGAAAATATGAAGGCACCAGTAATTAGTTTTAATGTTTTTTCTCACCTGCAGAACTGCCTGGAGTGGTTCATGTTGGGACCTGCTTTAATATTGCCTTTCTCTGGGTCATAGATGGTGGTTGCTCGTGCATAAGCTCCTCCAAGAATAAAGATGAACCCATTGAGAGTGACTGCAGGAGCGTATTTGTTATCTGTCAATGGAAAGCAACACCGAGATCAGTTTTAGGCTCAGGTTTGGAGACTATTTTTTTTATGTATACATTCCCCTTATTTATAGATAAGTCACGTTTCTGTAAAACTCCAAGGTTAGGGAAAGAAAAATGAGGAAACCTTTCCTGGTTTTGTTCTTCTCTCTCCAAGTTCTCAAAGGCACTTTTAAAGTTCATCAGTCCTTCATCTCCCAGTGTATGTCTCCCTGTAAACTGGTAAAGTACAATTATCCTCTCCCGAAGCCTAATGGAGTCACTGTAAAAGCTCCACGCTTACATACGAAATTAAGATGTCAAGTTATTTCAGGATTTTGAATTGCTGCAAACTTTAACTCGGATGCTTCCCATGCCGGTGCAGCAGCTCAGTACAGGAGAAACCCACAGCGCAGAGACCTGCTTAATAATATCCGTAGTTGATTCTCTTTCGTATTCTGCTTTTGCTTGTAGGAAGGTCACCCACATAATCCTGAAGATTTTCTGAGATCCATTTCACCCCCCCGCATCTGTCTCGTTAATTCACCTGTATCTTTATTTTCAGATGTGTGCGTACCTCCAAGCAGTCCTGTATTTAGCAACGAAATGTGTGAGGTTGGAGTTTGATATTAAGCAAGTCCCTATTCCTAAGTCAAGTTCAGTCAGTTTCCAAGGATGCATTAAAATTCTTGTGTTAGCTGCAACGTTATTAGAAATATTGGTAAAACTAACCATAAATTATTGAATAGAATAATTCTAATTTAATTAGTTGACTTGTCCTGTATGCTGCTAGCATGCCATATGCACATTACTAAATATGAGCCAGTTGGGCTGAAATTTCTCATCATGGTGTCTGTCTCGATGTGATACAGTTTTTTTTAATCAACATTTCAGTGAAACCAATCAGCAGCGTCTGGGAACAAGAGATGGGAAAATACATTGCTTTATTTGAGCTAAAATAAGCCTCGCGACCAGTCCTCTAAGAAGCCTAAGCCCTTTGGGACAGACATTTCCTGGGTGGCTACCCCGGCGTGAGGGGACACTTCTATAAAAGTTATCTGTGTGTTGCTATATGTTAAAGCCTCTCCAAAATCTGCTTTTTTGTATGCTCAGAAAAGGATGATCCTCTTGAATCTCCAGTGGAGAATCAGCCTGGACACAGTCCTGCCAGCTTCAGCCCCTGCAGCCCTCCTCCCGAGGGCGGGCAGTTGGGGGTAGCACACTGGAGAAGGTGCAGTATCATCTTTACTACGCTCTTAGAGCTCTGCTAACGGCCTCTATAGGATGTTGCAGGGGTCTGTATGTTCCTCCAAGACCTATAACACAACAACTGTGTCCTTTTAGGAGCACAGAAAGAGACGGGCTTAAAACCAGCCCCAGCAACTTCACTTTTAACATTTGCTTATTACCTCCTGCACGGTTTGCATTGTAACCCTGAGGTTCTTGTAAAAACACCTTATTCCATTAAATATTTAATGAGAGATTTAATTTGACACGAGTTAAACAAAAGTTGATAAATTTCTCCAGAAGAGAGATAATTTCCTTGAATTTGGGTTTGAATTACTTAAGCTATAAGGAAAATAATGGGTTTATGCTGTCGTCTTCAGTTCCAGCACGGCCATGGGATGCTCTGGCTCTGTTCATCTCACCCCACGTCGGTGCATGCCCGGGGGGATGTGCAGGGCAGCACCCAACAGGCAAACAGACAAAACATGTTATGGGTTAAAGTTGGGCTCCTATTATGCTGAGTATCTACAGGCATATGTCAAAAAACCACAGATGTATTAGGAAAATGTCACTGATCCTTGGGAACAGATGGGAAGAAACTAATTCATCCAGAAAATAGAACAAGGAGTATTCAGTTTCTTCTCGGTGCCACTAAGCCACTGTAATTCATCAGAAAGACTTATCTGTCCTAACAACCCGTCTTGCATCCCTTTTCAAATCAGACTTGCATATGTGACATTTTTTCCACTTAAGACGCTCATTAGAAATTTTCCATATTTAATTATCACATCTTCCTGCCTTTTTTTTTTTTTTTTCCTTTTGACTATCACTGTTTTGCAGAAGAATGAAACTCTCAGATAAAAAATCCCCTCAGCTCCCAAATCTCACAGGGAAATTATTTGAGGCTCCCTCAAGGCAGAAACAGTGACTTCTCAGGAGACTGAATCACTGATTTTGCATTCCTTTTTGTTAAAGAAAGAGAGGGAACCCCCTTGGTTATTTTCATAGTGATGACTTTCTTTTTTTTCTTCTTTTCAAATAGGCAGTCTGATATAAGTTTTCTTTTTTTTTTTTTTAAGAGGTGATCGTGTTTGATTCTCTTCATTTTTTTCAATCATCACCTTTCTATTGTCTTTTTCCTGCTTTTGGCTTTAGCTACAATTTCATAAATTGTAAATTTATATATGTAAATAAATAAAATCAAGTAAGCCTGAGACAGAGAAACAGAGAAATCTTTGCTGTTTCTTTCAGGAAGGGAGAAGTTCACAGGAAACAATCTCCTGATCCTGATGAAGATATCACAGAAAGACATGAGACGCACCCCTCCAGAGACAGGTAGAGAGAAAACAGAATGTTTTATTTTTATTTTGCTACCATGGAGGCACAGAGCTTGGAAAACTCAAGCCATCATTCCTGCTACCTAGGTATGGATGACCACCTCCAGTCTTTAACCTTACTTCATCCCAGGTACGCTCTTCCCTCGTTGTCCTTTCCAGGGCTCAGTAACTTCATATATTCAGGAGACTCCAGCTTCTGTTGCTGCTCCAAGTCCTTAATATGCTCATAGTGCAAGGTGTGTGGTTGGGGAGGGGAGCCTAATTTAGCAAAAGTATGTTTTGGTTGGACTTTCTGGTCAATGCTACTGGATATGAACATGAGCTTCCCGTGGGTCAGAGGCTTACTGTGAGATACAGGGATATTGGCTATTTCAAAAGTCTGCCAGAAGGAAGGAAGAGAGGGGAGAAGGAGCTTGGAAACAGAGAAGCAGCTTCCTTTTCCCTCCAAAACTCAAGAGGCTGTCAGATACAGTAATCCATTTCAGGCTGGAAAATCTTAAATGAGATTTGTCCAGGACAGCAAGCACACTTGAGATTAAAAGGCAGAATAAATGTAAAGGAAATAATAGATAAAAGGTACTCTTCTCTCCAAGTGGCTAACATTATAACATCACTTTCCTTTGCTGTCGCTATAGGAAAATATGCAAGTATTTCTAGTCTAGTGACAGGTCATTCATTGCAGGAAGGGGTGTGCACTCAACGACAATCCTTGAGCTGGAGCTGTGCTTCACATGGGGTTGACAATTTAATCCACAGGTGTGCTCGTCATTTAGTACTGCCAGCGTGCTGTCTGTGATGTGTTCCGCGGCTCTCCTATCTCCCGGTACATTATATGGTCAAGTAGCACAGTTCTGCCTTCCCTTCTGTGATTGCTTAAAGATCTTATGTTGCCTTCCAGTAACGCACTCGGTCAGAGGCTGAAGTGGCATTATAATGAGTGGCAGCAGCACTTCACATGGAAAAAGGTTATTAAAACCAAGCTAGTCAAACCTTTTTAGCAGGAGTAAGAAATGCGAGCGTGCCACCAGCCCAGATATAACATCAGCTGAAGGGTCTCCCTGCCGGCACGGGCGGGCGGCCAGCAGGAGGGCAGATTGATGCACGTGATGAAGCGGAGTGGAGAAAAGAGACTAGTTAATAGAAACTAAATCTATTTAAAGAGTAAGTGCCTCTTCCCCCTCCCTGAATACTATGCAGACAAGCTCAAGAATGGCATAGTAATGGATAAAGTATCCTCCCTTGGCCGCCCAGAGACTGTGATCTGATCCTTCACATTGCTCGTGAGGCCAAAGTGCAGATAATTAACAGCAGGGGCTCTGATGTCAGCCCTTCTGGCACAATGCTCTCCTCTGAGCTGACTCCTCGTAACTACAGAACTGGTTGCAGGGCCCTGCAGTTTCTCCACCCACCCTCGAGCAAAGCCTCATGAGACCCCGAAGCTGAGTGTCCTCACTTGCAAGTGCTGCATTTTGCGTATGTGCGGTGGGGATCACCAGTGCTGAAGCAGAAGGCTTCACCTGCTTTTCTGGGTTAGTTTCAGCTTCAAATTTACGGGTAAAATGTTGATGAACTGAAGAGAGTTGGACAAAGCAGGACCACAGAGATGAAATAAAGATAGGAAGGGAAAAGGAGGATATCTGTTAAAGGGCAAACACAAAAATACTGACTTTGCTGGGTAGAGGGCAGAATAAGTTTGTGTAGGGGGAACACAGCAAGCAGTGTAAAGGCCATTCTGAGAAGAGAATATTGCATACACAGGGGAGAAATGGGTGAGACAAAGGCAAGTAAAATTCAAACTTACTAGTGGGAAAAACACTAAGAACTAGTCATAGGAAGAAAAATATGTTGAAGGATGAAATGAAACACTCATTGCTTTGAGACTTTTAGGTGAGAGCTGGCCAAACCCACACAGAGGCACTGACCTATTGGCCTTGGGAAGGGGGACAGGCCAAGATTTATATCTGATTTTTCTTGTAAAGTCTAAAAATAAATTCATGGGAATGATTACACATTTTAACCAAAATAAGTCACGGAACAGTGCCGTAAAAATGCACAGATGCTGCTAACAGTGTTTTCCAGATATTTCTTGCATTCTTACTTCTATCATTGTCTCACTTTGATCAGACACACCATTCCAGGAGTAAACAGTACAGAGAGCAACAGAGAGCTGGATTAGAAACCAGAAATGCTCATAGATCTTTGACCTTTGATATTCCAATAATTCTCGCCAGACTTTAAAATGTACCAGTGGTGATGATTAAACACTGGTTTTCTTACAATCCAGAAACATTAATCAAAATTTGTAATTTCACCAGTACAGGCACTGACTGTTCAGGGTATCAAAAAAAAAAAAAAAAAAGGTGTATTTTAGTGCCCTGGCATGGTGGCACTCAATGAACTAAAAGGCAGTGACGAGATAATTAGGCTTACTTACAGTTTCTGACTTCAGCATGTCTATGGCTATCTTGTTAAATAAGACAAGCCTCAGGACGCTGGGCATGAAATACATTTTTAGCAGAGCTATATAGGACAGCCTGGAAAGAAATGGAAAGGCAGGTGCTGCAAGTGTGTAGCCTGGTTTCATTTACTGTTGGGGGACTTTGGCTCGACAGCAGCAAACTCCTTACAGCTCAAAACACAAGAAGTGGATGTGTAAAGTGGTTTACCAGAAAGAGGCAATGTGAAAGCCCTGGGAGGCTCCACTGCTCCACTAACAACAAGCTGTGGGCTGTGCTGCTGCAGGAACATCTGCCAACTCCAAAGGTAGGGAGGACAGATACAGGGCAAAGGATGGGGCACCGAGAAAGACCTTTGAACATGGATGTATGTAATCTACACCTACCCAAGTGCTACCACCACATCCACGTACAGTGTGTGGACGAGTGTCATACCTAGTGCATGCAGACATCCACGTCCCAACACCTCCTGGCAGGTGAAAGCCTGACAGAATGGAAACTGGCGCTGCTTATTCCTAGACGAATTCCAGGCAGAAGAGAGCAGGGGCTAAGCTGTACGGACTTCCTATCAGTCTCCACTCTGTATCTCCTCTGCACAGGCAGGATTGTTAGTATTCAGTCTGTTATACCTCCATTCCAATTACCCAAAAAATTACCCTCCTCCTTACCATGGTTAATGCCAGTGTTGCCTTGGGTTAGGTTGGCAGACAACCGTTGGGAAGAGATGGATCTGCTGGGTTCAAACCTGTGCCCTGCTGTGCTCTACTCACTATCATAAAATACAACAGGTACTGCTGGTCTAAAACTCTCCAGAGATCATGGCTACTTTCAATACCTGCATAGACCTTTGCATATCTGAGCATGCTTTAGGTGTTTTTAAATAACCTGTTGAGGTCAAACAGACTTTACCGATCTCTTGGGTGACCTCATAACTAACACAACTTGCTGTTAGATGTCTCGGTTGACAGCTCAGAGGGGCACCTTAAGAATTCACAAATCAACACCACAAAGAGGCCCTGAGACTGTCCAAAGCACCCCGGCAGCGATCATAGCGGGGCTTATCTCAGCTCCATTTTGTAAAAAGCACCCCAAGACTCCTTCTGCTCCCTCCTTTAGATAAATGTTGGCTGTACTGCACTTGGCATAGCATCCAGTTCTTGGGGGATACTTTACAAATGCACGTGAAACTATGGTTCTTGTAGAGCTGAAAAAATTAATGTGTATTTCCAGTATTCCCACTGCCTCTTAGTGAAGATCAAGCATCACATCAGCTCAGTTTCCTAGACATTCTCCACTGGTGTGCAATTTTTCAGGCTCTGTGTTATTTTACTTTATTTGCCAATAAATTGACATTATATGTTTCCCACCAAAGACACACAGCAACTTCACATTTCATCATACATTTTATGCCTTCAGCTTAGCTAATTAACTTGGCTTACACCAAGAAAACATAAATGCCATCTTTTAATTTCAGCATTGTTTTTCATGTAATTTTGTTTGGAAATAACGCCCATTAGCACAACGGGCGATGAACCCATCTCTGGATGGTTTGGATGATTTTTTCCAAGCATGCATGGTGTTGATACCTGCTGGACATTATTAACGAGCTCAGGGAATGATTTCTTAGCTTTTGTGGCACTTCTACTATTTTGGCAAGGAAAAGGAATACCTCTTTTCATAATGCATTCGCTTTTTCCATACACTGTGAGTATAGGAGAACCTCATACTGTCAGTCAGTGGATTAAATGATGGGCAGCAGCTGTAGCCATGTGATGGAAAAAGCCAGGCAAGAGGGTTGTTTGCACTGCTGTATTACATAAACATGGCTTTTGCCGGTTAACGCCCTCCCGCTGGGTGCTTCATGCTGCATCATACGCATGTCATGTTATGTTAGGCTGGACACAAACAGCAGCAAGGGACTGGGAAAGCAGCAGTGCTGGCTGCACAGGGGAGGCTACAGCCCTGACTCTACCAGCTCCTCATGACCTGATCTACTAGGAAACCCCAAGAAGAGAGTCATAATAATTATAACAAGCTACAGTAAGAGGAGCAGCTTATTTTAGCTTTCTGAATATGCTTAGGCCTTACCCGAATACCTTATAACTGGTGCATCTATAATTTATTACTTGCTGCTCCTATTGCTCTACCAGGCTCAATGCTGAGACTGATTTTTTTAAGTGAAGCACCTCATGTCATAGTTTCGATGTGACTAAAAGGTTTAGGATGGTGAAACACTGGCACAGGTTGCCCAGAGAGGTGGTAGATGCTCCATCCTTGGAAACATTCAAGGTCAGGTCGGTCAGGGCTCTGAGTAACCTGCTCAAGTTGAGGATGTCCCCACTTACTATTGGGATGCTTGGACTAGATGACTTTAAAGGTCCCTTCCAATCCAAAACATTCTATAATTGCAAAAGCAAGCCATCCCAAAGCAGCTGCTCTGCAATGACTGTATAAGTGTGGGTTTTTTCAGCCACCTGAGCACAGCCAGACTGAAGGCTGCCGCAGCCACTGGGTGCAGAGCAAGCGGCCCAGGTCATTTACCACCCTGCAGTAAGTAACGTCCCTGTGACGCCGAATGCTAAATGCCGTGTCCAAAAGCAATGCAAACGCTCACGGTGCAAATCACCGCAGAAAGCAAAAAAATTCAACCTTCTGAGCGCTATCCTAAGTTTGGAAGGAAGTGTGTTGGCTGGTATGGTGGTAAATTTGGCCTCTTGTCTTGCTCTTTATTCTGTAAAATGTTTGGCAAACTTAAGGGCATCACAAACTAATGAACACAGTTTTAATAATCTACATGCCTTGGAGATTTCAGCCTCTGAAGCACATAGGGCTTTGGACACTGATAAATCCCAGTTAAGAATGACCACCACTTCCCACAGGGCAGGTGGCATGTTAAGAAACTCATCAGTAATAATCCATTAACTGAGCGGTGCTGTAAAACTGTGTGGAGCAACACAGGATGCCGGGATGAAGTTTCACTCCACTTTGTGATTTTTTGGATCTAAAATTACTAGTTGTCCCTACCTAATAACTGCTTTCCTTTCTCCTCTGCTTTGAACTCATCACTTTTAGCTGTATTAATGAGTGACAACTGCCTTCAATAAAGACCCAGATAATTACCCCTCTGGTATAATATACCATGCACTCCTGCCAATCTGTTGTAAACCTATCTCCCTTCACCTCCCAACCCATTTGCTTTGCAGAAAGGCATTAAAATACCTGTAGCACAGAGATTTCTGTTGCAATATGGGTTTACTCTGACCCCACGCATCCCTTACCGATCATCGGAGACTCGATAAAGCTCCACGAATTAGTCTGAGGGATGTAGGACTGCAAGACCCCTGCAGCTCGGCCGGCTTCATTCACCCCACCGAAGACGTAGATCTTCCCACCGCAAACGGTCGCAGCGGCCGAATGGACAGCCTTTGGCAGAGGAGCGATGGTCTCCCACTGGTTGGTTATCGTATCGTACCTGGGATGACAGCAATTGGAGTGAGCGGAGATGACGCAACGCTGGGTGAACAGTAAAGACAGGATAGACAGGCAGAGAAAGCAGGCTGGGATGTAACAGAAAGGCAGCTTGACAAGGAGAAGAAAAGCAGAGGTGGAAATGTATTTTTTTTTACATTCTACAAATTCAGCCGCTTGGTAAACAGTGTAATTAATGCTTCCTTGAAGCTTTTAAAATATTAAGAAAAACCCAGCAAAAGATGGTTCAATTTTCTGTATACGCTTCTCCAATCTCATTATAGTCTGAGCTAAAGAAATTCAGGACATCTTTGTCAAGATGTCTCCCACTAATTAATTTCTTTTAATGAGTACACAATGAGATTATTCTTGCAAATCAGTGCAGTGATATCCAATAGCAACCGAAGGCAGGCGACTGTTAATACACTTCAGTTGTTTAGCTTGTGGAACACATCTCACCTGCAACATAATACGACCCGATAGCTCTTTTCACCCTAGTTAACTGACCACTTCATGCCAGAATAAGTTTCTTCCATTTAATTTTCATTGTGCAAACCCAACTACTGTGCTTCACTGCAGGATGCTGCAAACGCGAATGCTGGGATAAGATTTCACCATTGCATCCATATTTGACACGAACCAAAACAGAACAAGGTATGGATGAAAGTGCTAAATGAATTTAAGGTCATCAGTATCTGGTTTAATTAAGCCATTGTCCATAAGGGATGTGCAGTTAATAATCTATGGATGAAGATTCATTTTAGACAATGTCACAAGTGCAGATGTCATTTTTTTGTAAAAGATTTTGTTAAAAGATAATGTGGCAGGGATCCAAATAGCTGCTCTAAAATGAGTCTTGGAGACAGTGGAAAATAATGTGATTTTTTTTAGTCCTCTATATTTCCATGTAATGGCATATTCAGTCAAATAGGAGCTTCCTGCGTAGTGATTATTCAGAATTGTTGACTGCAAGAACAGAAGCCCTCATCACCCATTCAGGACTTTTGCTTTTAATATTAGTGATATGCAATATGCAAACATGAAATGAATCCATGGCCATGAAACCATCTGTAAAAAATGATTTAGCGACAGAGGAATTCTCCTTTTGTAACGTGTCCTTCAAATGCTCGCTGCCCAGACTTGGGGAAGGAAATGGGAGACCTGGTTACCCGAGATATGGAGAAGGCTGAGGCACTCAGTGACTTTTTTTGCCTCAGTTTTCACTGGCATGTACTCCAGCACACTGCCCAAGGCACGGAAGGCAAAGTCGGGGACTGGGAGAATGAAGAACCACTCACTGTAGGAGAATATCAGATTGGAGACCATCAAAGGAATCTGAAGGTGCAACAAGTCCATGGAACCTGACAGGATGCATCTATAGGTCCTGAGGGAGCTGGTGGATGAAGTGGCTAAGCCACGATCCATCATATTTGAGAAGTCATGGCAGGCTGGTGAAGTTCCCACTTGACTGGAAAAGGAGAAACACAACCTCCATTTTTAAAACAAAGGGGAAAAGAAAGAACCAGGGAACTACTGGCCAGTCAGTCTCACCCCTGTGTCTGGCAAGATCATGGACTGGATTCTCCTGGAAATTGTGCTAGGGCATATTGAAAATATGGAGGTGACTGGTGACAGCCAAAATGGCTTCATTAAGGACAAATTGTGCCTGACAAATTTGGTGGCTTTCTTTGACAGGGTTACAGCGATGCATAAGGGAAAAGCAACTGATGTCATCTACCCGGACCAGCACAAAACATTTGACACTGTCCCACATGACATCCTTGTCTCTAAATTGGAGAGATGTGGATTTTACAGATGGACCACTTGGTGGATAGGAATTGGCTGGATGGTCGCACTCAAAGAGTTGCAGTCAGTGGCTCAATGTCCAAGTGGAAAGCAGTGGTGAGTGGTGTTCCTCAGGGTTCGGTATTGGGACTGCCGCTGTTTAACATCTTTGTCATCGACATGGACAGAGGGATTGAGTGCATCCTCAGAAAGTTTGTTGGCAACACCCATCTGTGTGATGTGGTTGACATGCTGGAGAGAAGGTATGCCATTCAGAGGGACCTTGACAGGCCGGAGAGGTGGGCCTGTACGAACATCATGAAGTTCAACAAAGCCAAGTGCAAGGTCCTGCACCTGGGGGCAGAGCAATCCCAGGCACAATACAGACTGGTGATGAGTGGATTGAGAGAAACCCTGTGGAGAAGGACTTGTGGGTATTGGTGGATGAAAAGCTGGACATGAGCTGGCAATGTGCACTTGCAGCTCAAAAAGCCAACTGCATCCTGGACTGAATCAAAAGCAGCACGGGCAGCAGGTCGAGGAAGGTTATTCTGCCCCTCTGCTCTGCTCTCATGAGACTCCACCTGGAGTACTGTGTCCAACTTTGGAGCCCCCAGCATAAGAAAGACATGGATCTGCTTGAGTGCGTCCAGAGCAGGGCCATGAAGACGATCAGGGGGCTGGAGCACCTGCCTTACGAGGACAGGCTGAAAGAGTTGGGGTTATTTAGCCTGGAGAAGAGAAGACTCCGGGGAGACCTTATAGCAACCTTCCAGTAGTTAAAGGGAGCCTATAGGAAAGATCGGGTTGGACTCTATCAGAGAGTGTAGCGATAGGACAAGGGGCAACAGTTTTATACTGGAAGAGGGTAGATTTAGATTAGACATTAGGAAGAAGTTCTGTGAGGGTGATGAAACACTGGAACAGGTTGCCCAGAGAAGTTGTGGACGCCTCATCCCTGGAAGTGTTTAAGGTCAGGTTCGATGGGGCTTTAAGCAACCTGGTCTAGCAGAAGATGTCCTGGCCCATGGCAGGGCGGTTGGAACTAGATGAACTTTAAGGTCCTATCAAACTCAAATCATTCTATGATTCATCCTATGAAAATAAAAGGGAGAAAGTATATAAATGGTGGAAACAGCACAAAATAATGTGCTTAATGAAAATGCATTAATGAGTTTCCAAGTAATATAACTGAAAGTAATTAACACACTCATAAAACTGAGGCAAAAGCAAGAGGGAGGCAACCTTTAACTAAAACAAAATTAGAAAAGTCCCTTCTAATGAGCACGGAGAACTGCCTTGTACAATGCTCTAAATTAGTTACTGAGAAATTAAATTCATCTACAACAACTGATCAAAGAGGAGAAATATAACAAGATTAAACAACACGGTGCTGGGAGCATTCAAGGTGACACACCTATACTGGGCTGATTCTTAACGGCTGGTACCAAACCTGAGCCTGCAGACGCATTTTGACTGCACAAGCAGCTCCTCCAGGTAAGGCACCATATGCTGCACCTCCTGCATTTGCCCCCAGCACTGTCCATCATGTCCATCTCAGCAGATAGGCAAAAATCTCACACAATATAAATGGTTTCAGTTGCTGCTCTTGGGTTACACTTTGCTAACTCACCTACTGCAGTAATCTGGTTTTGGACATGTAATTCTTGATGTCTCAAAAGATGGTTAAGAACTTGGTTATAATTGGTTAGGAACTGTGAAAAGCAAAAGAGCTGAGACTTAATGTTCCTTCCTAGTTCTTTATATCCTAAGATATAAATTATACCTGTTATCTGATATGCATTGTCTCACATCATCCATTCTGAATATTGGGAAAAACTGGGAATATTTGTGGCCACTTGAAGTAGTCTGAGACAAGATGGTGAGCATCCCTGGCACTGGCAGAACTACCTGGCAGACCACAGTTCCCGAGACAGATATGTTCATGCAATGACTTTCTGATTGTCCTAATACATTTTTGGGAAGGAGAGGTTATATCCTTCACATACCCTGAGGGCTGGGTGTGGCTGAGGACCATGTCTGTAGGAATACTGGAGAACGGCTCAAATTACAAAAACAATCGTCCTTTTCCTGAATGAATTTCACTATTGGAATCTCAAGTCCCCTAGACCCTGTTTTTTACCCACTTTCACTGCTCTCCATTTATGCTCTACAATGCCAGAACTGATCTTTATTTCTCCTACCCTCCTTCATCTGCCACTGGGAAACCAAAATTGACCATTTTCACTTCATCTGCTGAAAGCCAAAGGCTGCTAATCTACTGGAAATAGGTACAAGTGGGGAAGCTTAGAAAAACACTCTTATCTTGAGGGTTATTTGGTTTAAAAAAAAATCAATGAACCATCAAGTGGGTGGAAACAAGTCCTTGTCCACCCAACACAGGCATCTAATGTGAGTTTTACACAGGCTGCTCAGAGAAGCAATCCTTTTAAGTAAGTGCCTAATCTATCCCTGTGGCTGAAGAAGAGAAGTTGATACCTTCAAGGCTTCCTGGTATCTGTCCATCAAGTCCCTCCATCCTCTGGTTCATCTCCTCCTTGCAAAACTCTGGACCTGATTTCCTGTCTCTACTTTGCTTTGCCTCCCACCAACCAGAAAGTAATTTTTTTTTTCCTGCTGGATTATAAAGCTGTCTACTAGCAAACCTCTCTCTTTCATGTATGGACTTGCAGAAAATAATAAAGCCACCTTTTCATCTTCTATGGGATAAACGAAGTAGCCTAAGCTCCTTAAGACTCTGCAAGGCAGGTTTCCATCATTTTGGTCTATCTCAAGGCAGCTCTTAATGTGTTCACACAAGGATTTGCACCAGATTAACTAAATTGGTTTAAAAATGAATAAAGTTAAATCTCTGTAACCTTCCAGGACAAGAAATAATGACATCTGCTTTACCTCTCTGCCCTAGAGCCTTTCCCTCTGTTGTGCCATCTCCAGTGTTGCCATCACTCCACTGCCACTAGTGCTGGTGGGGCTCCTCGGCTGCCGTTAACACCGGCTCTGCTCAGGGGCCAGCAGGGAGGGAACTGATTTGAAGAATCATCTCTTTCCATTAGTCAAGCTTTGCATTTGATTCCCCTGTTTGAAGCTGTAGATGCAGACTTAATGGGAGCTGGCTTCAAGCCAAGCAAAGGTTTTCCTTCCCTCTCTTCTGCTGTTCCCTCCAGTCCGAGTGTGTCCACACTTGTCCTTGGCTATGAGCCTACCAAACCCATTCAGTTTGCTGAACTTGAGACTTCGAGGACGTCTTCTTTCACATGACTGACTCCTGGTTTTGCAGCCCTTGCGTGCTACAGACTCACGTCTTCCACTGCCCCAGAGCAGTCCCCGCACCCCACAGTCCATGGCCCTGCCATGCTCTGGGCATCAGGCTTTCTGCACACGCAGGACCAGTGTGTCCCTGCCTGTCACTTCACATGCACCGAGCATCGTTGTCTCACCTGACCCTTTGTGCGGTCACTATCCTCTGGTTTATGTTTTATGTATATACCCATGATATGGCAAATGATCTGAATCCAGCAGAAAATGCAGCCCAGGCTTGAAGAGAGCACATGCAGAAATAACCCTGCTGGTTTCCACAAGTCTCCACTCTTAGGACTTCATCTGTGGGCCAGATCTTCCTCTTGCTTCACTCATTTCATTAAATGCTTCCCTTCTTCCTCTTTCCCTACCACCTCAGCATTAACAGCAGAAACCCCTTCATTTCAAGCTGTGCTGTTTGCTTCTCTGCCTCCTTGACTTTCTAATCTTTTCAGAACCTGAAAACAGATTTTATTCCCTCCTCAGCCTCTTAATTTCTCTACTCCTAGGTTAAACAGCTATATAAGTATCTTCATTTATTACAAATATATTATCTTTTGAGACTATTAATATATTAATAGTATATAAATATTATAAACACATTTATTCATAAATTATAAACATTATTAAATCCTTACATTGTGGTCAGTCACTTACAGACATGCATGCTCCAGTCTTTTAGACATTACTGAATTCTGTTTACAGGAAAGCCACTATTTAAAATAAAGCTGTAATGTCATATTGATCTGCTCTCCAGATGATTCGCATGTTGTTTAAAGTCACACTAATGGATTACTAATTTTTGCCTTTTTTATTCTGACTCTTTTGAGAGGCTTAAGAAATTATCCTTGGACAAGGCTGTATATTTAATTTTCTTAAGGTATCACAGAACTGTAGAATCATTTAGGTTATAAAAGACCTTTAAGATCATCGAGTCCTACTATGAAGCCACCACTGCCAAGTCACCACTAAACTATGTCCCTTAGTACCTCAGCTACATGTCTTTTAAATACCCGAAGGGATGGTGACTCTATCACTTCCCCGGGCAGCCTGTTCCAGGCCTCAACAACCCTTTCAGTGAAGAAATTTTTCCTAATGTCCTATCTAAACCTTCCCTGGCACAACTTGAGGCCATTTCCTCCTGTCCTGTCACTTGTTACTTGGAAGAAGAGACTGACTCCTACCCTCGCTACAACCTCCTTTCAGGTAGCTGTAGGGAGTGAGAAGGTCTCCCCTGAGCCTCCTTTTCTCCAGGCTAAACTCCAGTTCCCTCAGCTGCTCCTCATAAGACTTGTGCTCTAGACTCTTCACCAGCTTCACTGCCCTTCTTTGGATGTGCTCCAACATCTTAACTTCCTTCTTGCAGTTACGGGTCCAAAACTGAATCCAGCATTCGAGGCGTGGCCTCACCAGTGCCGAGTACAGAGGGACGATCACTTCCCTAGTCCTGCTGACCACACTAGTTCTGATCCAGGCCAGGATGCTGTTGGCTTTCTTGGCCACCTGGGCACACTGCTGACTCATATTCAGCTGTCTGTTGTCCAATACTCCCAGGTCCTTTTCCACTAGCCAGCTTTCCAGACACTCTTCCCCAGGCCTGGAGCATTGCCTGGGGTTGTTGTGAACCAAGTGCAGAGCCTGGCGTGTGGCCTTGTTCAACCTCATACTATTGGCCTCGGCCCATCGATCCAGCCTGTCCAGATCCCTCTGTAGAGCCTTCCTACCCTGAAGCAGATTAAGACAACCNACTGCCAAGTCACCACTAAACTATGTCCCTTAGTACCTCAGCTACATGTCTTTTAAATACCCGAAGGGATGGTGACTCTATCACTTCCCCGGGCAGCCTGTTCCAGGCCTCAACAACCCTTTCAGTGAAGAAATTTTTCCTAATGTCCTATCTAAACCTTCCCTGGCACAACTTGAGGCCATTTCCTCCTGTCCTGTCACTTGTTACTTGGAAGAAGAGACTGACTCCTACCCTCGCTACAACCTCCTTTCAGGTAGCTGTAGGGAGTGAGAAGGTCTCCCCTGAGCCTCCTTTTCTCCAGGCTAAACTCCAGTTCCCTCAGCTGCTCCTCATAAGACTTGTGCTCTAGACTCTTCACCAGCTTCACTGCCCTTCTTTGGATGTGCTCCAACATCTTAACTTCCTTCTTGCAGTTACGGGTCCAAAACTGAATCCAGCATTCGAGGCGTGGCCTCACCAGTGCCGAGTACAGAGGGACGATCACTTCCCTAGTCCTGCTGACCACACTAGTTCTGATCCAGGCCAGGATGCTGTTGGCTTTCTTGGCCACCTGGGCACACTGCTGACTCATATTCAGCTGTCTGTTGTCCAATACTCCCAGGTCCTTTTCCACTAGCCAGCTTTCCAGACACTCTTCCCCAGGCCTGGAGCATTGCCTGGGGTTGTTGTGAACCAAGTGCAGAGCCTGGCGTGTGGCCTTGTTCAACCTCATACTATTGGCCTCGGCCCATCGATCCAGCCTGTCCAGATCCCTCTGTAGAGCCTTCCTACCCTGAAGCAGATTAAGACAACCGCTCAACTTGGTGTTGTCTGCAAACTTACTGAGGGTGTCTTTGATCCCCATATCCAGATCATTGCTAAAGATAGTAAAGAGAACAGACCCCAGTACTGAGCCCGGGGGAGCGCCACTTGTGACTGGCTGCCAACTGGATTTAACTCCATTCACCACCACTCTTTTGTCCCAGTCACCCAACCAATTTTTTATCCAGTCTCAAGTCATGAGTAGTCAGCCTTTCCAGGATAATGTTGTAGGAAACGGTGTCAAACACTCTACTAAAGTCCAGGTAGACAATAGCCATAGCCTTTCCCGCATCCACTAAGTGGACCACCTTGTCATAGAAGGAGATCAGGTTAGTCAAGCAGGACCTGCTTCCATAAACCCATGTTGACTGTGCCTGATCACCTGGTTGTCCTGTATGTGCCGTGTGATGGCAGTCAAGGTGATCTGCTCCATAACCTTCCCTGGCACTGAACTCAAACTGACAGGCCTGTAGTTCCCCAGATCCTCCTTCCATCCCTTCTTGTAGATGGACATTACATTTGCTAACCTCCAGTCAACTGGAACCTCCCCAGTTATCCAGAACTGCTGATAAATGATGGAAAGTGGCTTGGTGAGCAGTTCTGCCAGCTCCCCCTGTACCCTTTGGTGGATCTCATCCGGCCCCATAGACTTGTTTGTGTGTCTAAATGGTGTAGTAGGTCACTGACCATTTCCCCGNGCAAACTTACTGAGGGTGTCTTTGATCCCCATATCCAGATCATTGCTAAAGATAGTAAAGAGAACAGACCCCAGTACTGAGCCCGGGGGAGCGCCACTTGTGACTGGCTGCCAACTGGATTTAACTCCATTCACCACCACTCTTTTGTCCCAGTCACCCAACCAATTTTTTATCCAGTCTCAAGTCATGAGTAGTCAGCCTTTCCAGGATAATGTTGTAGGAAACGGTGTCAAACACTCTACTAAAGTCCAGGTAGACAATAGCCATAGCCTTTCCCGCATCCACTAAGTGGACCACCTTGTCATAGAAGGAGATCAGGTTAGTCAAGCAGGACCTGCTTCCATAAACCCATGTTGACTGTGCCTGATCACCTGGTTGTCCTGTATGTGCCGTGTGATGGCAGTCAAGGTGATCTGCTCCATAACCTTCCCTGGCACTGAACTCAAACTGACAGGCCTGTAGTTCCCCAGATCCTCCTTCCATCCCTTCTTGTAGATGGACATTACATTTGCTAACCTCCAGTCAACTGGAACCTCCCCAGTTATCCAGAACTGCTGATAAATGATGGAAAGTGGCTTGGTGAGCAGTTCTGCCAGCTCCCCCTGTACCCTTTGGTGGATCTCATCCGGCCCCATAGACTTGTTTGTGTGTCTAAATGGTGTAGTAGGTCACTGACCATTTCCCCGTGGATTATGGGAGCTTCATTCTGCTTCCCATCCCTGTCTGCCAGCTCAGCAGGCTGGGTACCTGGAGAGCAACGGGTCTTATTACTAAAGACTGAGGCAAAGGTGGCACTAGGTACCTCAGCCTTTTTCTCATCCTTGGTCACTATGTTTACCCCCCATCCAGTAAAGGATGGAGATTCTTCTTAGTTCTCCTTTTGTTGCTAATATATTTATAGAAACATTTTTTTTTTTATTGTCTTTTATGGCAGTAGCCAGATCAAGTTCTAGTTGGGCTTTGACCCTTCTAATTTCCTCCCTGCATAACCTTACAACATCCTTGCAGTCCTCCTGAGTACTCTGCCCCTTCCTTCAAAGGTCATAAGCTCTCCTTTTATTCCTGAGTTTCAGCCAAAGCTCTGTTCAGCCAAGCCAGTCTTCTTCCCCACCGGCTCATCTTTCAGGACACGGAGACAGTCTGCTCCTATGCCTTAAAGATTTCCCTCTTTCCAGCCTTCCTGGACTCCTTTGCCCCTCAGGACTGCCTTCCAAGGCACTCTGTCAACCAGGCTCCTAAACAGGTCAAAGTCAGCCCTCTGGAAGCCCAAGGGATCAGTTCTACTAATCCCCCTCCTTACTTATCTGAGAACCAAAAACTACCATTTCATGATTCCTATGCCCAAGATGGCCTCCTTTCACCTTGAGGGGAAACCTACAAGTCCTTCTGTGGTTCTGAACAGCAGGTCTAGCAGAGAGCCTTCCCTAGTTTGCTCCCTCACCAGCTATGTCAGGAAATTATCTTCCACACGCTTCAAGAACCTCCTGGACTGTTCCCTCTCTGTTCTATTTCCAGCAGACATCTGATAAGTTGAAGTCCCCCATGAGAACAAGTGGTAGTGATTGTGAGACTTCTCTCATCTGTTCATAGAATGTTTTGTCTATCTTTTCATCCTGGTTGGGTGGTCTGTATCAGACTCCCAGCACTATATCTGTCTTGTCGACCTTCCCCTTGCGTCTTACCCATAAACACTCAACCCTACTGTCACCATCATTAAGGTCCAGACAATCAAAACACTCCCCATCATACAGGACTACCCCACCATCTCTCCTTCTGGAGTTTATATCCACCCAATGCAGCACTTCAGTTGTGTGAATCATCCTGCCATGTTTCTGTGATGGCAACTGTGTCATAGTTTTCTTGCTGCGGAATGGCTTCCAGATCCTCCTGTTCATTGCCCATGCTGTGTGCATTGCTGTAGACGTCCTTCAGTTGGGCTATTGATCCGGCCACCTTTTTGAGGGGAGAAGCCCTTGTGCCTTAAAGATTTCCCTCTTTCCAGCCTTCCTGGACTCCTTTGCCCTAATCAGGGAGAAACCCTAATTCCTACCATGTCTCAATAAAACATGAGGTTCTGAAGCAGTTTCTAAAGCTTATAAATCTTATTCTTTACACTAAATGTTTTAGACTGTCTCCCAAGTACACACTGCCAAGAAAAGTAATCTCCCAATTTTAGACAACCCTATTGTAAAAGTGCTGTCAGGTCAAGGCGATTCATCTTCTTCTGTCCTTCAAGCAGATAATACCCACAAAGCACCCACATTTCCACACTTGTAATCACATACATTGTTTTATCAGTATATGCAGTCTTCTGGGCTCTCAAATTGCATATATTACAGGGCCCATCCATTATCTAAAAACCTAGTTGGTGTATTCACTTCATTTCGCCGCCTCCCAACTCAACTCATATCTCAGAAGACAGAAAGTGTAATACCCTCCTGCCTAACGCCTAATGACTCGCTCACTGTCACACAGAAACTTGCCAGAGGGGCTTGATGGAGAACTGCAGCCGCACTGTTATTTCCCTAAACACTCATTCCAAAAACATAACTCTCCCTGACCGTAGAGCCATCTACAGTCACAAAAATGGACTTATAACTCAGCCGCTCTGGCACATGCATATTGTTTTAAGATGAGTAACAAATGAATCCAACTCATCTGTTTGTGGTAGTCCTGTAATATTATCTGGATTTTTTATTGCCTTTTTTACAGACAAATGGCAGATAAAGGGTAAAAAATCTCAGCCTTATTGAAGTTGATGGGAAAACACCCACTGATTTAAGTGGCAACACAATTTCTGGTTGAGGCTGCACCCTTCAGCATCAATGACACAACCAAAAGCATGGAGAGAGAAGTGCAGGAGCTGATGTCATAAATCATTAGGAGTCTGGTGGTCCTCACTTGCTTTAATGCTTTCTAATGGTGCAGCAGATGTATTAGGTGCAGTCAGGTGGCAGCACATATAGCTAAGATGGCGTGACATTTGTTTTTTAAAAAACAAAATGCACTAAAAATATTTTTGTAAGATTTTAACCATATAGGACAACATATTACAAGAATTTCAGGAAGAACAGGTGGAGAATACGAAGGAAACTGGGAGAGAATGTTTTCTCCATCTTCAAATGCCTGCTGTGGTGAGACACCCTGTAGGCTCCATGCTCTGGTGCTGCTAAAGAGTGAGGTCAGGATAGGTCACTTTGTGGTGGAGACATACCCTCCACCACACCAGTGAATATGCATCAAAACCTGGCCAAAGCTGGACACGGTCATGTTTGAGCTAAATGAACAAGCAGAAAGCAGGTTGGGCAAGATAAGCTGGATGGGAACGAGGGGAGGTGGTAGGTGGCCCAACAAGTGAGGGTGTCTTGTGCCCTGCCACTCGCATTGATGGCACAACCCAGGACAGCACTGTGCGTCAGGCCAGGGTAAGCCACCATACCTCCATCTGGGTGGGTAACAGGGCAATCATCTCAGGTGCCTCCTTTGAGGTGAAAAATTAACCAAAATCCAAGAGCACATGACCCTGAAACATTAACCTCAGAGGTAAATGTAATTGTTGGTATCACCTGATTTGGAGCATACATTCACGCCACTTTATTATTTTAATAGAGTACTTTTGTAAGACCTTCTGGAACGACAGAGAGGTTTCCACCCTCCTGAGAGATGGTATCCCAAGTGTCCCATCCAAAGCAACACAACATTTGAAGGGCAATGCGCAGCCCACACAGAAATATGGTGGAAGAAGGTTGGTTCTTTGTAGCTCTTGTGGGGAGAGGGGAAAGAAAGAGAAGGCAGAGTCCAGAAGTGGGCATTAGCTGTGCGTGACAGCAGACAACTGAGGAATTAAAGTGATTTTACTTTGTACTTTCATGTGCTTTTTTTGAAGTTACAACCCAAATTCAGAAAGCCTCATTGCTTGCAAAAGTGGGCATAGTAATTTAAATTCCTGAACACTTGCACAAATTAGCTGCCTGGTCCAAATGGAAAATGCTTTTGTCTGAGAAGGCCTGACTTTCCTCAGCACAGCTACAGCGGTCAGCTTTTTCTCACCTGCATTTCTAACAGCGGACCCTGAAATAACCTTTTCAAAACACCCAGCTTCAGCTATGCCATGCTTTGCTTCTGTCATCCCCCACTGTCATTTTAATACAAAGAATAAAAAAGGAAACGTCCCAAACCCTCTCTCATTTCTTGGCATAACCCTAAGGAGGCCGTGTTGCACTTTTTCCATGGCTTTGTCTCACAAGTCACTTTATAGACAATAGCAGATTAATTATAACCACGGGTTTAGCAAATCCCCATGACGAGACATCCTTATTGTGGTCGAGACAGTGTGCGCTGAAATGATAGGGAGGAAATCTCCTCATTTCCCACATACAAGTCTCTCGGTGGACTTGTTACAACTGCAAAATAGCGCAGCTGCTCTCCCTGAGCCACGCAGGGTACGCTGAGGGCGTGAGCGTGACTTTGCAGGCTGCAATGTTGTCGGTGGCAAGGGCTGGGTTGACTGAGATGAGCAGGAAAGGATAGAGGGTGCCTTTGCTTGATTTGGAGTTCATTCACCTGACCAACATTTTGCATGCTTTGTTAAAGAGAGACCATGAGAATGAGAGCAGAGACAGAAATGAGACTCTGGGAAAATGAAAAGAGATCATTTAATCAATGACATCTATCAGGACACCTACCTGCAATAGCATTATTTTGCAGTTCACCTTCATCTAGAGATGGAAAGAAACACTGTGTCTCTTTCCTGCACTCTCTCCTTCTCATATTCGCAAAAACATTTCTGCTAGTTAAAAATTTACTGACTTAAATTACGGGAGAAATACCTTCAGAAATCAGAATTAAATCTGCATAAACGGGTGAGATTTCCTTCAAAGCAAGCCCCAAGGGCAATGCCCACCTTAAGCTCAGAGTCAAGGAGGGAAGCAGCGCTCACAGGTTGCTTTCACTGCTGTGATCTATCATTCATTCTCTCCTGTCTGCATTTCTCGGAGTTGCTGAATCACCAAAATCAGTGCTTCAGCCCTCCGAGCCTGGGAGGAAAGGTTACCTGCAGACCTTGTCCCACAGCACACATCCTTGCCGGGAGCTATTTTGTCACATCCTTGTCTCCTAGGCAAAATTGTGCCAAATTTGGGAAGAAAGAGGAACACAAAACTAGGGCTGCTTGTGAATGGTGATCACTCAGCACCAGATAGGATCTGCCTGGCAAGGCAACTGGTCTGTCTTATGCACTGAACTAGGCAGAAATCCTTTGGGAAGAAAACAAACAGTCATCACATGATTAAAGACAGTACCAAAAAATACTTCTGCAGAAGGAAACTATTTTTGGTGCTTCCTAATTTCCATGTGTTTGACTTTGAATCATTAGTCAACTTTTAATGTAGGTTTTGGTATTTGGTATTTACAGTATTGACGTAAAGGAAAAAATAAACACCCCTTCCATAAATGGAACATTAATGTTGCAGCACCAAAATCCCAAAATAATAGATTGAAAGCATCTGTAATCTTAACCTTTTGAAAAATGCTCTTTTTTCTTTTTTGCAAATATTTCTTAATGACCTATCCCTTTCTGGCTCGCCTGTTAAGGCAACTTTTGCTGGGAAATGCCTGCTTCAAAATATTGCTGAAGAAGTGTTCAAATTCAGTAGTTAAAACAGACAAACCCTAAAACCTCTCATATTTCTGGTTGTGAAAGCCATTGAAGAAAAACAGTTCACAAAAATGTACCATTAATCTATTGTCACAATGCATTTTTAGGTGCTTGGGTAAGGCTAGGGCTCTATTGATCTTTTTGGACTGGAATATTCTTAGACACTGCATTGCTATTTTTTAACAAAAACATAGATATGCATATAAAATGTATGGTTTTATTGAATGTTATGGTTGACACAGAATTAGTTTGGTTTGGAATTGTACTTTGTGAAATATTTCTTTTATGTTTTTCTTCCTTTCTTTCTTTCTTTCTTTTTTTCTTTTTTGTTTTTTTTTTTAAGTTCCATGTGAGAAAAGGAAAATTTTTGTATCTGGAGTCTTCCTGAAAAGAGAAATTTCCATTCTCTCCCATCTCTATTCAGCCCTTCTGGGACAGGAATTCAAAACCATGTCCTCGTATTGTCTGTTTTACTCAGATCTTGGCAGGTTCAAGCCCCAGCAAAGACCACCAAAGGAAGGACTTTGCTTCCAGCTAGAGCAAGGCTGAGGTGCTTTACCAGGAGAGTGCATCTGAGAAACTTACTTTGCTGTTGTTTTTTTTTGGATTTAAATTAAAAAAAAAAGGATTGTTGTGGCCTGTAAAGACCTTCATCAGTACTAAATTCAAAGGGAGTTTATTAGTTCATGGCATAATCTGTGTGAAGTGTCCAAAGAAGCTTAACTCCTCTCTTCCCTCCCCTGAGCAAACTGACAAACTGGCAGCTTTTGTCTTTAGTTTTGAAACAATGCTTTCCACTCAAGCTTTAAAAAGAAATCTAATCCTGCAGTTTCCTCCTTTCTTAGTTGTTATAAAAACTTATTTTAACACATACAGTCCACTTGATGTGTCCTTTAAAAGGGAAATGGTCCTTCAGCATAGCATGAAGAAAAAGCTCCAGCAAACAGCATGGGATTTTCTTTTGTTTTTTTTTTTTTACCTTTCCACATGGTCAACGTTGCCTGCCACACCGACCCCTCCAATGGTATAAATTTTCCCATCGTACACCAGACTGTTATGTCGACATCTTGGGACTGTCATACGGGACACGAGGTTCCAGTTATCGAGCAAGGACATGTAACACCAGACATCAGCGAGCGTAACACCTGACTCCATGCCGCCTGGCTCCGACGTGCGGGCGAGGGAAAGAAAAGGGGAGAATTACGTGAGATCCTGGAACGGCAGCGGCTTCGCACTCAGCAATCAAAGCCAGTTACAAAGTAAAAACTCTTCAAATTACATTTGACTAATTAAAATAAATCACCCTCAATGCTGAGCATCTGTTCCAATGATGAGTATCTGTGTCATTTATTCACGCGCCCTAAAGGCTGTTTTTTTTAAATAAGATGGCATGTAGGAGTCAAGACGTCAGACTACGAGGGACATGTACATAAGGGGATAGACCCTTTCCAGTGTTTATAAATAACTTCCAGGTTATTAAAGTACTGCAATACTTGCAAGAAGGTGTCAGGAAGCAGAGCCTATCTTGGCTTGTGAGACACAGTCCAGTCTGAAATCTAAAATGCTTAATGCAGTGATGGATTGAAGCAAAACATACGTGGGCAGAACAAAGCCAGTGCTTGCACTGCGGGTTTTATGTCTAATTTCCAGGGACAAATTTCTTATTTATTTTCATTTGCTGATAAAGAAAAGAATCCGTTGTAAAATGGTTCAAGGTGCTCCAGTGAAATACTTACACTGGTCGTTTTTTAACATCTGACTGAAGCTTCCAAGGTAGCCACATGATAGGTAACTTACTATCCCCATTTTGGAGCACAAAGAGATGAAAGGATTTATTTGAGACCATACTAGGAGCCAGTGGTTGGGCCAGGAAAAGAAACTAGACTCAGTTATGTGGTTTAATGAGAAAACCAGGCTTCCTCCTCGGTCTTTTGCTCTCCCCAAACCTATGCTACGCAGTGTGGGGTCCAGTAGTTGGAGCTTGCAAGGGTTCATTCCCAGTTCTGTTGTTTCTCCTTCCCTTTTTCCCGTGTCTCTTAAGTTTGAGCAAAGCGAAGTATCAACCAACACTCTGCTAGGTTTCCAGCCACACAGGAGTTTCAGCTCTCCTATTGTAGCCATCAAAGACCATCAGGTCATTCATCCAGATTCAAGGGAAAGGACTGAAATAAGTTTTGAATTTAAGATTCAGCAGCTTTTGTTAGCAGGTATGGCACAGCCTAAAACGGCTCTACATATTGGAAAGTACCTCAGCTAAGAATAACTAAAAGTCATCTGCCAAAAGCCTCCATACAAGGCTTTTGCTCCAGTGGCAAAAAGAGCATGGGCAAAAAACTATCAGGAAATAATTTCCAACCGATCCTTAGGGCCTCTATGCAGTATTAATGGAATTTAACACCACAAGCAGCAATTTACTGTGGAAAATACAGAGGGGGAACTCGGCAAGGGAAAGGCAAGAGCTGTAACGCCTTACTGGTACTGTCTGGTGCAGCTGCAATCCCAGCTACACCCTTGGATTGCACATATCCGCACTTCTCTGCCCAGGCTCCTCTTTTTATCATCAAACCTCCACTCAGCTGCCATCAGAGCACCTTTGCATCGCCTGGTGAGAATTGCTTTTCCCCCTCCAGCCAAGCAGAGGTACTACCAGACTGCAAAAACCCAGGCACGGGGACGCAATGGGTGCAGTGTAAGCAGCCGCTTTGGGAGTTAAAGCCTTTTGAGGAGCATGGTCTCAGTTTCATCAAAACTAAGAAGATTACAGGGCTAGTGACTACTGTCAAAAGAGAGGTCTCAACAACAAGTATAAAATGTGAATGCTCCTGTAAGTAAATACTGTAAGTGTAGGTCACATATTCAGCATTCCGCCTGTCTGTCTCAAATTCCATAACCCATCATTTAGACTCAACTACAGCCAGTATTTTAAATTGTGTTTCTATGGCAGTGGAACCTCTTTGCATGCTTGATGGTCGTCAGACCTATTTTCTTCATGTTGCAACTGCAAAATATTGCTGTTGGTTGCTTTGAGAGAGCGGTAATGCTGCAGAGAAATGGAGAATGATAAAAACAGGGAAATCCCTCTCTCTCAACCTCCCTCCCACTTGTCTTTTCTTTTTTTCCCTAGGAGCAGCTGGGTAAAACTCGGCATGTCCCTCTTTGTCTGTGCTGCCTGTGTTATTAAGGAGGGAACATTTCTCCCAGCCCAGTAAGTCCGGCGGATGAATGGATAGAGAACAGCCCTGCGGAGAATGACTGGGGGATACTGGTGGATGAAAAACTAGAAATGGGCTGGCAATGTGCGTTTGCAGCTTGGAGAGCAAATCGCATCCTGGGCTGCATCAAAAGGAACACGGCCAGCAGGTCGAGGGAGGTGATTCTCCCCCTCTACTCTGCTCTTCTGAGATTCCACCTGAAGTACTGTGTTCAGCTCTGGGGTCCTCAGCATAAGAATGACATGAACCTGTTAGAGTGGGTTGAGAGAAGGAGCACAAAAATGGTTAGAGGGTTGGAAGACCTCTCCTATGAGGACAGGTTGAGAGAGTTGGATTTGTTCAGCCTGAAGAAGAGAAGGTTCTCGTAAGACCTTATTGCAGCCTTTCAGTACTTAAAGGGGGCTTATAAGTGAGAAAGGCTTTTGACCAAGGTCTGCAGTGAAAGCACCAGAGGTGACAGTTTTAAACTGAAAAAAGGTAGACTTAGATTGGACATAAGGAAGGAATTTATTAAAACGAGGGTGGTGAGATACTGGAACAGGTTGTCCAGAGAAGTTCTGGATGTCCCATTACTGGAAATGTTCAGGGTCAGGTTGGACAGGGCTTTGAGCAACCTGATCTAGTTGAAGGCATCCTTGCCCATAGCAGGGGGGTTGGAGATTGGGCTAGATGATCTTTAAAGATCCCTTACAACCCAAACCATTCTATGATTCTATGTTTCTATGAAATCTGATGTTTACCTGAGAGATAGATGTTGTCCCCAGCGCTGACCACGCTGAAAAACTCCCGATCATAGAAGGGCAGGCTGGCCAATGGGTACCACTTGTTGTTTTGAGGATTTAAGCAAGTGACCGCTGTTAAAGCACGTTGATTCATGCCAATCATCTGACGACCCCCTACTAAGACTATTACCTCGGCTACACCTAGGATTCAAGTAAGAAAAAAAAAAAATTACAAAAAAGTGTCATCTCTCAACCAGGCAGGAGCCTATCCAAAAATACTCGGCAGTCAGGGTAATTTTAATATATCGTATATAAATCTGGTTTAGACTGTGCAATCAAACCAAGGACAGTGAGAAAAAAGGAAGAATGTGTGCATGTGGGAGCGGTGGGTGAGGAACGACACTATGAACATGCTTGGGAGAACTTGGGAGGGAGCATGCCATCTGGGCAAAACTTGAAGGGAAAAAAAAAAATAAAACAGCAGTTCCATGTAAAGATGTTCATTGACTTCAACAGTCTCTGTGTGAGGCCCGCATGTAGAAAATTCCGGCTCCACTGAAGAAAACAGGAATTTTGTCAAGGATTGTGATAGCTTTGGAGCTTGGCCATTATCCAGGGTAAATATGTTTGGACTTTAACCCGGAGAAGTAGTTCGCATACTAAAAGCTAATGTCTGGAGGATATTTAGGCTATAGTTACGGTTCTTCATCCTGATCTTCTCTCTGCACATACTTTATTAACATAAAATTTTGGGGTTGTTATTTTGTTTTGTGCTTTTCCCAGCGAAAGCAGGTTTTCCAGCTGTAGATAACGTGTGCTCAAGCCACGGATCAGGGTCTTAGTGTACTAGGTGCTAGGAAATGTGATGGAGATAGCTCTTGCCCTAATACCGTTACTAAATGAGATTTACCTGGGCTTGAACAGCTCCTCCCAAGCCTGTAACAGGCAGGGTGTGCAGCAGCCCAAAGTCTCTCTTCATGCAAATGAACAAAACTTGTGCAACCCACATCTCAGAGTTTTTCTTCCCACTTCTCAGCCAGAGCTAAGTCAAATCTGATCTGAGTGTTACTCCAGACTCACCCCTGCAGTGATGGGTCACAATTTAACTCTAGGATGTTTTTTGGCTCCAAGTGCAAGAGCCAAGTGCTGGGGATAGTCCGGATTTCACACTTAGCAGAAGTGCTAAACACCTTTTGGTAGCAATTGTAAGCCCTAGTGCAATTTGTTGCCAGCAGAGGTAGGCTCAGAAGCAGGACCATGAGGGCATGAGCTGGAAGGAATTGTCATTTTGGGAGCTGTGCTCTTGGCTGGACCCGTTGCTGTGATGTCTTACGGTGCCCAGCCTAGACACAAGTGTGTACAGGCTGGGGGGTCAGAAGTGCAGAAGTGAGATTGCCAGCAAGAGAGATTAGGAGCTGCGGCAGAAAGAAATCTGTCTTCAGAGTAATGGATTATCGTCATTCTTCATTAGAGTTCTCAAAAAATGTATTTGTGTCATTCAAGCAAGGTTACTCTCTTAAAAGTTATTAAGTTAAAGTGCTGTACAGTTTAAAATAAATATTTCTTAGTAACAAGAGATCATTATTTTTGCACCATACCAGAAAATCTAATCACCTGTGCAAGACATAACTTGATTATAATCAATGACCTCGAGAGGGCACGTGACATGCTGCAGCGAGCCCACAAAGGGTGTTTTGAGATCCTTTGTGCCTCCATGAATGCCGTTGATATGCAAAATAACATGACTCTATATAATTAGACTCTGACCTAAAAAACTATAATCACCCTCTCTTACCCTGAGAGAATCACTTTTCCCTCATCAACAAGCTTCTGGAAATGGATCACATTACACCTACAATTTTATATACATAAAATAAGCGCTTTTCAAAAATCCCTTCAAACATCACACCATTAGTCGTCTTCAATGAAAGACTTTTTAGGGTAGATTGTTATTGAAAGTCCTCTACACTTCATGGTTCTGAAAGGTGCCTTGATGAGGCAGTCTCCAGAAGCTGCAAATGCCGGGGTTTGATATGCCATCTCCGTGCCGCATTAGCATTAGTGGCAGTGACAGAAAGTTTTGCCTGGCTTTTTGATTATACTTATGGGAGGCAGAAGTACAGGCAGCATGTTAAAACAATTCACCTGTTTCATCTGACTCCTTCTTGGATGCAGTTTTCCTACATGATATTTACATCATTCTCTGCTCAGCAAATATTTAGGTTATTTCTCACATTACTCATATTGAGCTCTCCTGGCAAACTGGGTTTTTAGATTTTTTTTAAATATATTTTTCCAAAAAGGAAAATACATGCATTTCTCAGGTGAGAAACTTCTTGAAGAGACATGGTTCTCCATAGCTGCCGGGTTTCTAAAAGGCAGTATATCATGTGTGATCCATTTGTTTTGGAAGCAGCAAACAGCCTGAACTGCTACTGTAGGGCTCACCATATGAAAATAATATATTATTTCACATAGGGCTGTGAAAGTGAAGCTAGTTCATGAATATTAGTCAGATCCTGCCCACAAGAGGCTGAATGGTAAGGAAGAAAATTATTCGCCTATTTTTGCAGCTATAGAAACTGAGGCACAAAGGGCAAGGGGCTCACTTTCAGGACGATGAGGGAACATCACAGTCTCTACCAAAGATAATAATTCCTAAAAATCAGCTCCTTTTAAATCTTGTTTCTGGAGCATTCATCTAAACACCCACATCCAACCATTGGGAGAGCCTCCTAAATGCTTGACAAAGTAAAAACTGAAAATTGAGCTTGAAACATCACAAGACTCCCAGAAGGAACCACAGGATGGAACTGAGGCCCGTATCCCATCTCTGGGTATGCCTGGGAACTGCCAGACCAGGGAGCTGGTGTCGCTTAAGGAAGATTTGCTCTACCTGCAGAAAGCCTGGGCCGGGTCCTCGGCGTCTGCATCTCTTGTCGGGCGTGCGGCAGCATGTGATAACGCTTGGCTTCATTCACGAGGTCCCGGCAAGCCTCCGAAGACTTTATCAACTCCTCGTTGTCAACAACATTCAGCAGATAGCTGGGATGGATGAAGGGGAGACGCACCACTGCCAGCAACTCCGCAGCGTACTGTGAGGGGGGGGAAAAATAATAACAGCACAATGCAGCCTTCCTGCAGGAGTTCAGCTGCTCGGCATCTCCGCCTCCTTCCCTGCAAACTGTCTCCTGTCACCCAATCTGGAAAGATGCTTTTCTTGGATGTTGCATACAAGCCCTGCCTAGCGATCCGGTGGGACAGAGACAACGCAGTCCTCAGTGCTTCCTGATCCAGGATGGGTTTGGTCCCAGAAGACTGAAAACAATCTTCAAAAGGTGGCAACTCTTGTTATATATAGCACTGTATGGAGAGATTGTTTTAAAATAAAAGCTCATTCTGAACTCAGGCTGAACATAACACCTTGTGCACTGGAGACATGGAGTAAGCTTTTGAGTTTTCCCAATTAACCTTGAAATGTGAGTGTAGTTGTTGCACTGTAAATAAAACGAAACCAAACAAACCAAGTATTTTCTGACACTATACCTGTGAAACAATAGGGTGGATGTTAACAACTGCCATGGTAGAGACTGGATAATATCAGCCAATTTGCTAGAAATACTTTAATTAATAGGGTTTATTTGTTGGTGAAACAAATCGTGTAGCTCTAGATTTTGGGGAAGTCGGACTCCAGAGGGTGCTATACAAATACTGACAGTAAGTTTCATCTTCTAAATAAATACATTAAACCTTGGAGGGCAAAGAACATCCGAGCAAATGAAGCTGTCTGTCACTGAACACAGCTTAAAGGAGAACAAAACCCCAAGAGAGAAAACTGCAATCGAAAAACCAAGAGTTCATCCCCAGATTATTTTTTTTTTTTGTATATAATTGGTTATATCACAACACAGCACAAGAGTAAAAAGCAAAGTAAAAGGAAAATGTTCTTGAGAAGCAATGCACACAAACAGGACACAAACTAAGGGTGCACAGCAAGAAAAGATAGTCATCTGTTGTAATAAATATTCATATAGCAGCAGCATCCAAAAATGCCAACTGGGATTGAGTCCAGGATGCACATAAATATTCTCGAGGTCCGTGCAACTGGTCCTGAGAAGCACTGGGTGCCAGCAGCATCTGCTGCCCTGCAGATGCCTTTGGTCTTCCAGAAACTACTTGGCTCTCTCTTTTTTCAGCAGCGTGCCTATCCCTGCAGCGCCTGAGAGCCAGGTCACCGCAGGAGCAGGGATGGGAATGGGGGCAGGGGCACAGCAAGATGGGAGCTCAGGGACGTGGCCTGAGCCAGCTGATGGGCTGGTCAGGCAGGTGAGGATGCAGTGACACCTGGGACTCCTTCCAGGGCTTCCCTTTTTCCCTCTCAAACTGAAGAAGCAGGATTCATTGCAGAGGAAACCAGAGGATTTCTTCTCCCAACAGCAATTCACACAAGTCTCCTGCCAGAGCCACACCAGCCTGGTGCAAGCTCACTCAAAGTGGGAAGGTGACTACCCAGAGGGAGCTGAATGCCACATGGCAGCAGGGAGACAACCACAGCCTCAGGCTGACACCGCGCCCCCTGCCTCACCAGCCCCCCTCGACACTGTGGCCACCAATTTTAGGTACAGCCCAAAGGATTTTGGTCTGGCCACTCTGCAGTTGTTTGTGGATGAGAAAAGAGAAGTGATGCAAAAGGCACAGAAAACTGATAGCACTCATCTTCTGGAAAAAGTCCCCCATGAGCAGTGAGCACATGGCTCCTCGCTACTACTCCCGGAGTGGCGCAGGGCCGAGTAGGGCTCAAGATCACTCCATCAGCCTCCAAAACAGAGAAGACACTCTCTTTCCCTTGCTGAAATCCACTTCTAAGGCGCTTTCTAGGAGGTAAAATGTCTGCTCCCCTTCTCTGGAGTCACAAATGTCAGGCACTTGGCTGCAGATATCTTAATGCCATTAAACGGTACCTTGTAGGAGAGGGAGCAGTGGACATATGGCAGTGGGTGGCAAAGCTCTGATTTCAGGAAGTGCTTTTTTTAAGAAGGTTGGAGGCGTTTAACCTTACATGGGAGCCAAGACAAAATGTGGCATCGGGACATGGGAATAATGCAGATAGCAGGTATTACCGGGGACAAGTGAGACAACCCCCACGGGGGAGGTTAATCCCCACTACAGGCTGCTCAGGAAGCAGTGCGAGTCGCTAAAGGGCAGTTTAAATAAAGTTATAAAATACACAGAGTGTACAGCGAAGTCAGCACCTTCCCTCGGTGCGGTGGGGCACACCAGATGTTCCTCTGGTGCTCCCGAGGCAGGAGTGCGCTGGAAGCAGCCGTAGCACGAAGCGATGCACAACCAGTTGTGCCACTAAATTAGCACACAGGGTTCAACAGGCACTATGATGTCCTGAAGTCAAATGTGAATTAGCACTGGGAAGAGAGCTCCCGTCCAGCAGGGACAGGCAATTCCCATGGTCCCGGCAGACCGACTGCCTCCATCTCCCACCTTTCCCAGAATAAATGAGGCACCGCCGCTGCCTGAGTATGACGAGCTCTCCCTCTCAGTCGCCCACCTTGCTTTAATTAGATAAGTGAGAAAATGTGATTCTGTTTCTCTCCTGGATTTCCCCTCCCGCTTCCTCTCCTCTTTTGTCTGAGCTCTTGGCTTATTTTGAAGGGGAATAATAATTAGAACATGTTGCACCCTTTCATCAGCTTGAACGTTAATGTCACATATCAAAACTGATGTCACTTTTTTACTTCTATTCTTCCCTTTCCTCAAGCAGCTAGAAAAAGCCAGCTCTGTGTGTGTGTGCGTGCGTGTGCGTGCGTGTGTGCGCACAACCGCACGCAGTCGCGACTCGGGCTGATAGCATTAAGGGTACATATAATGGCAGTGTTTTTCACCAAGGGATTTGAAGGGTATGTACCATCGCAGCATCTCTAGAAGACAGGAGAGGCTTTTATAAACCAACGGCTTTTCGCACCAGCTCTTTTAAGCTCTATAGTCAAGGGTGAATTTCATTTAGCCTCACTGATTTAAGAATATTCAAGTGATTTAGGCAATCAGCAGCCTTTTTCTTTTGGATTCTCCTTTATGAAGGCTTCCTAGCTCTGTTAGCTATGATTGTACTAAATATCCTGTTACTATTATCCTTTTCATTTAAGACCGGAATAAGCACCGTAAAGCATTTCAACCTCCTTACCATTTGTTATTTGCTCTCCATTCTCTCTTGTCTTACCATTGTTCCTTATACAGCTATGAAATACCCACTGCACCTACTGATGTTACTGATTTTTATTAAAACAGCAGAATATCTGTGCAGGGCACATTGCCAAATTCAGCAGACAACAACCTCAGGTCCCTGCAGTTGTGGTTTGCGTCTGTAACTCTGAGGATGTTTTCTTCTCGCTACTCAGCTGCAGGCACCGGTTGGACAAGTAGAAATATTTCTCAGGTCTTTTCTGGGAATCACTTACGACTACTCTACAATCTGCATCACAACCCAGAGTGAAGCAGAGAATATTAATGTCCCTTCTGGCCTAAAATTAGGAATTATCAACTCATAAACATGGCAGACCACGCCTCAGCTCCTTGAAAATGGACATCATTATGCAAAAATCTAATGAATCTGTTGTTTAAAATGCTAGGGAAGTTTTTGAACATTGTCACGACTGCATCTGCAGGTGACATGAACCTCAGCATAGCTCCCATTGGATGAAGGGAGCTGCTCGGATTTTGCACCAGCAGAGGATCTAGTCCATATACCCCTTGCTGAGTGGCAATGCTGCAGGGCTGGGCTGGTTCTGCAGGAGCCAGGGCACCACTACCACATGAGCAAAAGCTTTTCGAACCGTCACTAGGGACACAGCAGAGAGTGACTTTTGAGAGATGCCATCGGGCCTGCTTCAAGGCATCTATTTCACCGATACTGCTTTCAGTGGCTGAGCTGAAAGCAGGGTCTTCAACCAGCCTGCAATCACAAGTGTCTTTCATAAAAAACAGGAAAAGAAGAGTCTTAGGAGATCTTATCTTTCCTCAATTACCTACGCATTTTAGGGAAGAAATTCAGCTCTAGATTCAGATACCTAAATAGGTACATACAAGCAAGTGTTTACTTGTCAGCTAGACATGTGTAAACTCATGTTATAATTAATATGAGATCTAGTCAACACACTTAACACGGTCCCCAGAGCAATCTAAGCTGAGAGGATGTATCATGCACCAGGGGAAGCAGAGAATATCAATATCTGGCCTAAAACTGTGAGCCACCAGCTTCTGGGAAAGGGACCATGTTCCTCAGATCATGCCATACTGAGTTGTCTACAACTAGATGTCAGCCCAAACAGGAGGGTGATTAATTCTCCCCTCTGGCAGGAAGTTGCATTTCCGTTTTTCCTGGGTGCTGTGCTCGGAAGGTCGCAATCATGCTACAAGGAAGCCTAAATGTTATCATTGGGTCAGTGCTAACTGAAAGGAACACATGATCAACACAATCTGCTACACCTTGAAGCTGACCCTTTCAAACCTTTCCCTAATAATCTGTTTATAGGTAAGTAACTTCCATCACGGTAGGCAGGCCAGAGCTTGACTAAACTAGATTATAAAACAGTTGAATGGGTTTTTTTTTGGTTTTGTTTTTTTTTGTTGTTGTTCCTGGCTCATAGTTTGAGTAAGGACATTTACTTTGCCAAAGTTTTTGTGACATTTCTTCTCTGACTAATTATATCAGTATTATGAACACTTGCTTGCAAGTGGGCTTTGTTCCGATATCTTCTAAGTTGCTGTTACAAAACCCTCTTCAGTATCACATTAAAAATAATCTTTTTTATTGTCAAATCTCTAATCCAGTAAAATCCTCTCAGGTATTCTCCAAAAGGATGCTCAGTGTGCTCCTGCACAGATTTGGGCTACAACAGTATACAGTTAGTTTTGAAAGGAAATATGTTTACTGCTACAGAGTCAAAATTCCAGCTCCTTAAATGCTACACTGGAAAGCTCTGAAGATTTTTCACATTTTTGAAGTAATGCCCAGAGAGGTTAAAATAATGTTTCCCTTACGCCTTAGAACTCATCTGTCTCTCTAGTTTACTGTTCTTCCTACAAAGGACCCTTTGTGCTATCTGCCTAAAGAAACAGTCTTCAGCTAGAAATACAAATACAGAAGTTAGATTACCCACATTGCGACAGAGTTTTGCTCCAACAAACTGCTGTTTCAGCTCTCTATGAATAATTCCAATAGAGAAACATAAAACATTAAAAAACCCCAAACATTATGAAGTATGAATATACTTGATTCATCTGAGAGCTACGCAGGAAATTTATGTCGTCTCACATAAACCCTGGCTTCAGGTTTGTCCCACATCTTGCGCCAGCACAATCAGAGAGCTGCAGCAAGGACCTCCTCAGACAGAGGATACCATCAGGGACACATCTGAAACAGAATCAGTTCCCCACTGCATAAAACTCCTTCGAATAAGAAGAGGGCACTCTAAAAACCACCACCCAAACTCCCCCAAAGGGCAGATGCCAGCCTTCGATGCCTACCCTGTGGCCAGGTAAGGAACGGCCCAGCGGGCTGTGCCGACAGTGAGGGCTGGGGATGTGGCATGCTGGCCACGCAGCGAGGTGCAGTGGAGTGGTGATGTGAGTGGTCCCTCCCCACAACAATCTCCAGCCCAGCCCAGACTTCCTCAGCAGGCTACCCAACTTGATATTCAAAATGTTTCCAAGCGCATGCCCAGCCAGGAACCGTCTGGCTTGGGAAAGCCAAAGCTGCAGGGACGCTGCTTTGCCATTCTCAGAAATGAGCCTTTTTTTGGCTAGATTTTCACCGTGCTGCCCTGCTACTTGGTAATCATGGCACTTGCTTTGATACATCTAAACCCTGGGTATTACAAAGACATGTTTTGTTTCCAGTAACCTCCTGCATATTCCCACACTCAAAGTCATGCCCAGGCCCAACCTAAGCTCTCTACTGTGCTTGGTATATTTATTAATCACCTGTACTGACATCTTGGAATTGCAATGCTGCTTTTAGATCAAACCAAAAGGCTCGGTAGCGGGTCAGCTGACAGCCTCGTAATATCATGAGATAAACATGTGGCAGAAAATCTGGTTCGCAGGCGCTGGGTTCAGCCGGTGGCTCGGTGGCAGGATGCCACATGCATAAATCTCATGCCTAGCAAGAAGGAAAGAGCAGCTCCTCTGTCTTCCTGAAATAAGGTTTCAACATGACATGTTTATGGCAGTACAGCTGACTAAACACTGTAATGTCATCAGCGCCGCATAAAGCGAACTGCTCTCCTCTTCTCAGAACTGTTTGCAAAGCAGCACATGGGCAGGGATTTCTACCAGTAATATGATGAGAGTTCTTTAAATGTGCAGGAAGATAAATCATTGTTGATCCATCATAATTGCAGTTTACCTGATACTAAGGCTTAAAAAAAGCCACTCTTACCATGCAATCACTAGCTTGCTGACTAAACTCTATCATATAACACCCCTAAGTTACTAGAGAGGTGAGTGGAATGTCTTTTATTTATAGGTCGCCTATTCAAACACTCATATGGATGCTCCAACAACAAAATGGCTAAAGCTTCTCAGATGCTTTACAGAACCAAGTAAACTCCTGATACATTCATTCCTACAACTCACTGACACATGAATCCATGTGCAATAAATCTCAAAAATAGGCTTCTTGCCTCTGGTGTAAAACTATTTTGTTTCTGGAGGTTGGTCCTGAGTGCTGAGGCCACATGCAACAAAAGATAAGTCAAGTGAGCACGTGTGAGGAGCTACTTGTGGGTGTGTGTCTTTGTAAGGCCATTGCTTCAGCAACAGCAGAGAAATATTTTGTAAAAAATAGAAAAATGTGTTAGAAAAGCCACAAATAAAGAGACTGACAAGACTGGGAGACAAAGAAGCTCCTCAAACCTAGCTAAACTTCAGAGAAATAATTCAGTAGATTTTCAGTCAAGGGTATACCCCTTTAAAAAAACTTAAAAGTTTAGTACGGGGGGAATTTAAAGAACTGCTAATGTCACCTGCATCCTCTTTTCTTTTCTATTTAATGCAGGTTCTTCCTCCAATCTATAGCTAAGGGCATGTTCCTGCACTGATTCTGTTCCTGCTGCTGCCTTTTCTTCTCTTTCTGTAAGCCTGTACAGGCTCTGAGGGTGTCTGCAAAAGCCTCATTTAAATCTGAGCTCTTTGAGCAGCCTGTTCCTGGGAAATCACAGGGGTTACTGCTCATCCCTTGCGCTTTCCACTTTCAGAGAAATTGGAGCTTCTTGCACTTTCATTATGGCATCTTTCTGAATTTGTCTGCTCTTCCCACAAATGGATTTCAAAGCATCAGGGTAGTTTGGGCTTTTCAAAGAAGTCTAATTGAACCGTAATGGAGTGTCAGTGCCTAATTCACTTGGGCTCCCGTAGAAGCTTTCTTTTCATACTTATTCCAACACTGCTTTCCCGAAGCTTAATGCCCATTGATTGATCAATTTCCTATTATGATGAACTGAAGTAATTTGTACATGCTGGTATTGGATATCAGCTTCTGAATATATCATTACCTTGTAACCACACAGTAGAGTTGGGATTGTGCTTGTTCCCTGTCAGATTCTCCACTTTCTTGGAACAAGCCGCTCTTCTGCATAACTTTAGAGGCTCTTTAAAATGTCCTGAGAAATTATGCTACCATCTCTACAGCCTACCCACAGACCAGGGATCTTCCATTTACTCTCTCACAGTTACTAACTCTCTCCTCTGGAGGATCTTGCCTCTGAACTGCCACTCTTTGTCACAGTCAAAATATAGCTCACGGGCACTTGTAGCATTTATGACATAAATCCTCTTCTTCTGCCCATCATCGTTCCTTACCCTCACTGACAGATAGAGGGCTTTCAGGTGGGCTTTGTGTTTGCTTAGACTAATTTGCCAAGTCTCAAATTCATCCCTCTGGTCCTTACTGTTGTTACACCCCTTGCATCCTTCCAGGCAACTTCTCTCCTTGGGGCTTCAAACACTTGTAAATGTTTATCCCTCTTTAGCTGTCATTAGGCCAACTCATGCATATTCACATCTTTTAATCATTTTTTTTTTCTCACATCAATTCTTTCAGCCTTTTAATCATTTGTGTTGCTCTTCTCTAAATTACCTCCAATTTGTCTACGCATCTCTGGTTCTCAGATGCTGTTCAGACAAATCTGCCTCTAAGGACACAAGTTCATAGAAGACTTGTTAATGCCTTTACAGTGGAGACATTTCATTTTGCTGCTGGACATTATGATTTTAAACAGGGTTTGAAAAAGGGGCACATGATTATAGCCTCACAGAATCCAACAAAAGGTGACTGCCACTCAGCTGAGCCTTTCAACTGTCACTCATCGCTGCAGTACCTTCTTCAATTCCAGCACTACTCCGGGCAGCTTGTTGAAATGTTTGTCCTTTCCTCACTTCTCGTCCCTCCTCAGAGTGAAAGGGAAGCTTAATGCAACTGGAGTCTTGTTTTCACAGTCTTTCTGTTATTAATAAACAAGCTACTATGTTTTTTATGTCAGAGAAAACAGATACAACTTTGGACTTCGAGCAGAAGGTGGGAAAGTTTCCAAAGAGCTTTGTCATGTCTGTGCTCCGGGAGGCAGCACATCCAGCAACTTCACACGCCCCCATCCCACGCTGTCGCTGGGCAGGAAGGCAGCTCTGCGCAGCTCTGGCAGTCATCGGTATCGGCAGAAAACATGGCTCGTTATCCCCCAGATCCTCCCAACAGCCCATGTGGAAGACATCACTCACCTCCACCTTACAGTGCTAGAAATGGGGGCAAAAAGGTGACACAACCTGCCCAAGGCCATGCAAAGAGCTGGGGGATGAGCCCAGGAGAAGACTACATGGAGCCTTGCAGAAATCTTTGCTTGTTTGAATGGCTCAGACCTTGCTGGTTTCCAGATAGTAAAGCCTCCATTATACAATATATTTTTTGCATGAGTTTGCCAGAGTTGTAATAAGCTTATCAAGGGGATAACTGTTAGGATAAACCCTACAATCTTGTCCATCAGTCAAGAAGAGAAATAAACAGAAAATAACAGTAGATTCAGCTTTTCCAGATGTGTCAGTCGGTTGCAGGCTTTCCACTCAGTGACAAGCAATCAAAAGGACTCCTACAACCCGCGTTCTGCATCCGCTGGTACAGGAAAGTACCTGCCTAGTCCAGCCCTCACATCACAGGTTACTTCTCTTGGTTAGACTGATTTTGCATGACTGCACTACCAGCAGCACTAAAATATCTCCATAAATACTACCATACGAGCTGGTGCGCTGCTCCAACGCAGTGGACACAGTGATTTACCAAATCACAGCTTAAGACACATGTCACTATCTGAACTGCCTTTCTGTCTTATGCAGATGGATCAGTAACCTTTAAAGTGCTGTTATTCCCTCTCCGTAACAAGGCTCAGATGCTGTTTTATGTAATGCCACAGAGCACTTTTGTAAGCACTGTAAGACTTTGTATAAGCACAAATTGCAAAATTAGAAGTCAGTCAGAGCACAGCTTTTTGACCTGTCTTGCAAGCAAAACCTGGTTTCTTTCCTGCCACTGCCCTCCAGCCTGGTGGGGAAACAATCAACAAAGGCAGAAACAATTAGATACCCGAAGAAGAGCTTTCAGAAAGGTAGAGAAGGGTAGGAAGATAGCAAACTCAACCCTCTTCCAGGAGAATGGGAGGCTCTACTGAAAATCGCCTTCTCAGAGGCTCTCAGAACAGGATCTGGGCAGTAGGGAGGCAGAGATGAGCAAGTTGTCCTATGAGTGTGGCACAAGGAGCTTCAGTGTGGGGAACACGGGTGGTGAGATTTACTGTCCCCAGGTGTAAGCTTGCACTCCAGAGTGACACAAAGCCATTCAAGCACCAGGAGGCTTGGAGGACTCCAGCTGCCCTGGGGGCAGAGGGTGCTGATTTAGAAAGAAGGCTCTTTCTCCAAGCTCCCCTGTGGGGATGTCCCTGCTGAGCAAGACCCCGCCAGGCTTTGCCAGAGAAGATGGATATGCAGGTGAGACGAAGAGCACAGACCTTTCCCTGTTTGTGCCAGAAATTCACCTCTGAGAGAATCACCAACTCAGTGCTTGGAAGAAGCTGCATTTTAATCACCTGCCGCTGGAGCTATTGAAAATACAAATGTGACGATAGAGACTGGCCTGTTAGGCAAAGGGAGATAGGGAGAGGACAGATACAAAGAAAGTCTAGGCCCTGGAAATCCAGGCCCTGAAAGATTAAAATTGGCAGGACTGACTTTGTGAGAAAGGAATATAAACAGACTGGTCACCTAAGGAGTATAGTAGAGCAGGAGTGATGTCTTGGGGCTGTTGCAATTCATAGTTATACTGTTCAAGCAACTCTCCCAACAGTTCCCACTGCCCGGGTGCAGAAGCAACACTCCTGTTGCTGCACTGGCATCTTTCACGTGCTAGTTCCCCACTCCAAAGAGTCTCAAGAGAGTTGAGCGAATCCATCTCATCAAACTGTGAATAAAGTCAAAATATCCCTGGACACTTCCTGCAAGAAGGTCCATTCGGCGTTCGGTATTGCCATGGTTGCCCAGTTCTGCAAAGCTCTGAGCATCTCATGAGAGCTTGGGCAGTTCCTGGCATAGGGGGCCTTGATACACAACAAGAACAAATTTTCACTCATCATCTTTATCAGAAATAAGATTATTTAGGTCTATCTTCCTTCCTATCCACCATCAGAGCTATTTGTTCCTGGGCTCTGAAAATACAGAAGTCATTATTGTAAAGATGGTACTTTCCATGGCAAGTATGAGCTCCTACTTTTAGAAAATAAGTGCCTATTTAACTAAGAGCTTTATAATAGATCAAGCAGTGCACAGTACCAAAAGAGTGAGAGCTACTATCCAAAGAAGCTAGTAAGATTGGGCATGAAAATAGTTATCTGCTTGGTATCTTTAATATTAATTTATTCAAGACTCTCATCTCTGGATAAATACAAATTAAAAATTAAAAGCCCTTGTAAAGTAATGCATGAAACCAAAGCACCACAGAGAAATTTGGAGAAGCAAATAAAACTGCCATCATAAAGTACAAAGGCACTGCAGAAGCAGGGCAGAGGGGAAGGTAACTTATAAATAAAAAACCAACCCCAAACCAGAAAACCAGCCCGACCGCAAAATGAGAGGAAGGGAGGAGGAGACGGTGGTGGTGGCAACAGCGAGAGAGGGCAAGAAAAACCACCACTTAGAAAGATAAATTCATAACATCACCGCAGCAGGGCGCAGGAGGAAATATTTAAACCACCAATTTTGAAAGTGTAGCCTGGACTGCCTGGTGAGTGTCACCTTCTGTTTGCACCAGGCAAACAGGCTTCTGCCGCAGGGCTCCTGTCCTCCGGCCCCTGGGAATAATCCCTGAGGTTCCATTAGGTTCAGAGCTCAGAGCTGCACAGAGCTGACTGCTGTCACCAGACTTTAAGCAATCAGGGAAATACTCTGTAAAACAGTCTGTTTTTCAAGGCCAGTGAGAGCCAAAAATGTGCCCATTTCAATAAATGAGTGATTTTGTGTAAGTGTTTTAGGCAATAATAATATTGGGCAATACTAAATGGCATTGCTGGCACATGGAGAAGGTGGTCAGAGACAATGCCCAGGTGGCTGAAGAAAGGCTAACTGTAATAAATATATAACACCCAAGAGGTTACCTAAGCAGCCAATAAAGATACAGAACCTTTTTTGTTATGTACTGAATTTATACTCATTCATATGTGGCATCAGAAGAAATACAGATTTTCTGTCAGATTTTTATTTCCTGCTGTTACTGAAACACATGCCATTCTTAAAGCAGCATCTCACACAACTCTAACCCTACCCAAAGTATCTCTGACCGAGCCTGTAGCCAACAACTTGAGGTCCTAGCTTTGTACCTTGCATTTCACAAATGAGATTTTGATTCTAAATGATCAGATACGGGGATTAGATTTTGCAATGACACACATTTTTGCGCACAAAAAGAATGTACCTGCATTCTTTTTCTCTTTTTTTGATCTGAACTGCCCAGCCCATCTTCTATGCACCCTCGTGTTTAAAATTGCACGGGCATGGTTTCTCTTTTAAAAAAGGCATTCATGAGAACAGAGCACAGTGAGGCTGCCGAGATTATTTTTACCTGAGCTCTGATTGCAGCGTCCTTCTTAATCCACTTTATCACTGTTTCATACACCAGCTCCTCCGCTTTGGTGTTCAGGCTGTCATTGGACATGTAGGAAATGAAGTCGTCTTTTGAGATATTAAGGATCTCTTCTTGGTTTGCCACCTCTGGGAAAATTTGCAGGGCATATGCTTTGGCCATGTTGTATAGTTCAGTGCACTGCATGGCTTCAGCCATGGCTAATATTCCTAAGCAGTTGCTCGCAGTCAGCTGTTTTTCTAAAAGGAGCAATGAAAAATAAAAGTGAGTGATAAGTACAAAAAGCAAGATTCATATTTTTACTGAGCTCGCGAAAAAAAGAAGCGCCACGGACAAACCTCCAACCCCCATTAATTTCAGGGAGTTAATTAGAAGCAGCACCCTGGGTTACTTTAGGATTGGGCTTTCAAGGACAAAAATCAAAGTCCGTCGAAGAACTGCGCTGGGAATGGGGAGAGAAAGGCCCTTTCCGAGTCTGCATTTCCCGTAAGCCTTCGGAAGGCACTGGGAAAACCTACTCTGACATAATAGTATCTGGGGCTTCCCAAGGGATGGGAACCCAGCCAAGAGACTACTGCTATTTCTACCGCCTACAATGTCGCTTTAAGAAACAGCAAAGATGTAAACGCCAGTGCAGACACTTAAGAATAAATGCAAACAGCACTAAGGACATTTCTGAGGATGCTGCAGTCGCTTTGTGATAATTTTTGCCCTGTTCAGCTACTAAGCTACTTCAAATAAAAAAAAATAATTCCTCCCTCCTCCTTTTTTTCTTTTTTTTTTTTCAAAGGAACTTTGTTGCTGCTGAATGTGATGACATCCTTTATGCAAAACACAGATTATACCAACGCCTTCTGTTAAATGTTGTGTAGTGGGTTTCAAAGAAAATCATGCACAGAGGAGACAGCATTATCTCCTACCCGGCAAACAGAAGTAATGGCACAGTGTGTAGCTTTGTGTTAAAAGTGCGCTACTCCATACATTTGACAGTATATTTTTTTTCCTTTCCAGCTATTCTGAAGAAACCCCCACCTATTTCAGACATTTATAAGAGGAACTTTCAGATTCTTCTCAGCTTTTGTTAACCAAACCGCTACTAATAGGCAGAATACCTTTTTTTTTGAGATACAGGACCAAGAGTAAAAGAAATAAAACAACAGAGACAGAGTGCAATAGATCACAAGTGGCAGGCTTCTGCGCTCTCAGAGGAGAAGTAGATCACATTTGGGTAGTGTCACATCCTATTTCAGAGCACTGGACAGGAACCTGCGATAGCCCCACATCTCTTCAAACAAAACTCCCATCAAATTGCTTCTACTGGAAATGCTCAGGGATTATTCCCTACACCCAGCTTTTGCCCTCATCAGATTTAAAACCTGCACACTATCTATATGTGACTTTTACTAAAATGGGATTATGACCTACTCTTTCTTTTGTTAACCTGGCATGAGATCAGTTTTGTGTTTTGGTTTGTTCTGTTGTATTTTTGTTTTTTTTCCGTTTGGTTTGTTTTTTTTCTTTCTGACTCTTTTTCTTTTCTTTTACAGATCCAGCAATCTTGAAACTAGGTTATCTCAGTTTGCATCAGTTGATTGTACTGACTCGAAGGAGCCCATTTCCTCAAGCAGACTGGAGCAGCAGCAGCACTGCTTGCTGTCAGTAGATTTTGTCACTCAAAGGCTGCCCAGAGACAGGCTGCGAACTGATAGCTACGAAGCACAAAGCTCCCAAAATTTCTTTTCTGAAAAAAACCAAATCAAAGCTCTCTTCCAGGTTCCTTGGTTCTGTCTGTTGGCACAGTTTCACGTATACATACAGCTGGGGGTAAAATAATCATCTGACAGAGCTCAAAACTCTCACCATTGCTTGGCAAACGCTCAAGTCAAAGACAAATCTGACACTGCTCCACCTTATGCTCATAGGATTTATAATAAAGGTAATAAATTTGACTCATTAAGCAGTCATTTACTAGCACATGATGGAGAAGACTTGCAAGAATGAGTCTTTGCCTTCAAGGGACTGGGTCTGCCTCTCGTAGGAGAGATTCCCACACCATCCTCATCTGAACCTGTGGCATGGGACAGAAAAAGCACTGGTTATGGCTGGTTTCTTGACTGGACAGGTTTTTCTTCTAATAATAATGCTGAGTGACTGGTACAGCCTGGTACAGCGGTGTCCAAGGAGCTCCATGTTGTCCATTTGAGCTTCAGTCTTTCCTCTTTCTGCTCGGTGACAGACTCAAATGATGCTACCCTTGTCCAATTTGCCATATCACAAGGCCATTTAGAGAGGGGTCCAGTGGAGATGCAGACTGGGATACATTCAGGAGGCTGGTGACACACTTCTTTGCACTTCATCCCTTCTGATGTGAGGAGCACCAAAGCCAAGTGGGCACAATGATGTCTTTTTAAGATGAGGGCTGGCATGTGAACCAGAGAGATTTGTTGCAGCTGAGCAAGACAGAGGTGGAGGCAACAGCTATAGGAGGCAGGGAAAATCTCTATCCTGTGAACAGAAAAAAGGCACCCTCCATTTTTCACCTCTGACTCTAAATTTGGGGGCAAGACTGATCTCTCTTGACTCCAGCTGTCTGTGGTCCAACTGAGCAATCACATCAGTATCCCTGTATATTCAGAAACAATTCCAAGAAGTAATCATGATATCTTGGATTAATCTAGCAATATTTTTGATAATGACTTCAGGATGAGGAGAACCGTGCCTTTCCAACGCCTGTTACTCTTCACTGACTATAAAGAGAGTCTATATGACTATTTAGCTGTAGACTTCTGCTATATAATACAGCCCATCCCCACGACTGCAGTCTAGGGGCGTGACATAATAACAGCTAAGAATCAGTTCTGCTCCATCTGCTCCTGAGCCGTTTTCCTCTGGCTGCTGCTATGTTTACAATAATTGTTGCTTTTGCCACAGTGACACTGGCCTTGTAACAACACATTTTTGTGGAGTTTCACCTTGAGACCGTTCAGAACATGGCTGCTGACTACTAAGCTATTCCCAATGCTCAAGGACAGTTCGTAACAAACTTAGGAGTGGTCTTTAAGGATATCAGGTATAATCTGGAAGGTTCTCACTGTTTTGAGACGGTGCTGGATAAGCATATTTGTTTCTAGGTATGTCACAATATTGCAGATCAGCAGCCAGTAGTCTCCACTTGTGTTAGATGTGATTTTGGAATAGGATCCTGTGCAGAGTCATCACGAGATAATCGGCCAGGCAGACTGCTAAAACTGCACTTCTGGGAGTGGGACGACTTGAGATAAAGTCAGAGGCAGACGACGTGTACCGTCAGGATTACTCAGCGAGATTGTGGTAACAGTACAATGGAAGCTCAGTGGCTGATGTCAGCCCCCTCCATGTGCAGTAAGTACTGTATTTTCTCTTAGGAATGCTTTCTAGATGATGACTTGGATATCACAAAAATTAGCAGAAAATGTGCATTTCCTCATCATACTCTGCGTACATTCTGATGGGGATCTTGTTCCTCAGGTATTCCTACTACTGTGAAAAGCATGTGAAGATGGCAGATAGGTGGAAGAGTTCCAGATGCATCCGTTGCTCGAACGATTTCAATTCCTCTGTGAGAGCTTTCCTCATTTCTCCTTTCTCCAGATACGGTTGATGTTTCAGTCTCTCCAGTGCTGGCTAGCATGGTTCTCCAGCTGGCTGAAACTTCTCCACATCAGCTGAACAAAAGATTACCCATAATACTTTTTCTCAAATTCATAAGGACCATAAAAGCCTCATCTCTCAGATGCATATGCCTATTTGTTCAGGTCTTGTCACTGGTCCATTGTTCAGTTTTTCTCATAGCTCCCTCTCATACTCTTCGCAAACTTTGTCTTTCTGCCTTTTTCCCAGGAGACTAAGAAAATTCAGAGATCCTGCTCTTTCCTTTTCTGCTCCATGAATCTAACACCTTCCACCGACTTCTTTAGACTGTGGAGGAATACTTGTCTTATAACAGCAGAAGCAGGCTGAAGTACAAACTCAGAATTAATTCACCCCTCATGGGCGTTCCTCCACCACGGACCCAAACTGTGTTACTCATGAATCACCTGAAATCTGATTTGAGCCATGACTGTGATGATAGCGTAAAATAAAACATGTAAAAAACCAAAACCAAAACAAAACCAAAACCCTGAAGTCTTCAGCCATATGGATGGAAGAAATACCTGTGATGTCCTGACCAGTTTGCAAACATTTGCCCAGTTATCATATGGCGCCTGCACGAACTTGTCAGCATCACTGCATCAGTCGGCACAAACCTGTTGTCATTTCTCATGGTCTAGACAAAAGCAGAGGAGACAGCATGTGGGGGAGAGAGAGAGTGTGGCTATAATTAGCCAGTGAAGCTGGTTAAGAAATCTCCTCTAGAAATGAAATGATTTTCCCAACACATATGCAGCATGTTTCCATCAGAAAGTGCAAGTAGATGTGGGGTGCCTGCTGTTGAGAGGCCCAGGATAGAGATGTAAGAGTTGCCTGGACATCAGCCTCTTAGGACTTGGCAGGAGCTTTGCTGTTGGAAAAGGATGATCTGAATTTCCCCTGAGATGTCCTGTGCTGAACAGACCTATTAATTTGGGGCTTTTACTTCTTCGAGCCTCTTTGAACTTCCCTCCACTTCTCTCACTGTTTAGATATGATCACCGATGAGAAAGAATCACTGTTTATACTGGTGAATCCCCCAGAAATCCTGGAAATAACCCCTGATTTTTACTATATGGTTGCTTTGCGGGGAGCAGAAGTGGCTGGGATGAAAAGAAAAAACACAGTCACAGAGAAGAAAGAATGCCTTTCCCTTAACTTTTTAGATGGCAAATGCTCTACTATCTCTGCAGAGCAATCCAGTCACAGCTATAAATAAAAATAAGCAATTACACTCCATGAATTCTCCAAATGAGAATACAAAATTCCAGCGACTCCCCATATATCACTGAACTTATAACCAACTCTACTATTTCATACTATAACATGGTTCACTGATTTCAAATATTAACTATCGGAAAAGAGAAATCTCACATTGATTTAGTGAAATAAATGTATTTTGGTGTTGAGGTTGAATCTGTCAAGATAGTGCCACATAAACACATCTCCTCTTCCTGGAAAGATCTAATCACTTTAAAAGGTGATGAAGGGAAGTTGGGGGAGAGTAATGCCAGAGCCAGAGCCCTCACTCAAGTTGCGCAACCAACAAAGTGGGATTGCAAAGCAGAGATTTCCCATTACTCACCCATTTGAGAACAGACTTTTAAACAAGTGCCATATAAACCGCTAGAAAGCTGTGTACAATACCACAGATTCTTTACTCATGCCTGCATTGTACCTGCCTAGTCGTGCCACTCAGCTTGTCAGCAGGTCGGCTCAGCAGTGAAAATTAACACAGCAGTAAACTGGACTCATTTGAGTTGTTTTTTTTGGTTTTTGTTTTGTTTTGTTTTTGTTTTTGTTTTTGTTTTTGTAATGAGTGCAACATTTTCAGAACTCTTATCCTCCACACTTTGCAATTCTAGATGTCATTTTTAAATGTGAACTGTCCGAGAAGAACATAGAGTTCATGTGGGCTTAAGATATATTTGGAGTCCAGAGAGAACATGTTGACATCTCCCATACTAAGATGAGGGAGCCTAAATAGAAATCAGAAATCAGATGTCTAAAAAAGATATTTGGAACTTGGACAAGGGATGTCACAGAATTATAGAATGATTTGGGTTGGAAGGGACCTTTGAAGGTCATCTAGTCCAACCCCCCTGCAGTGAGGAGGAACATCTTCAATTAGAGTAGGTTGCTCAGAGCCCTGTCCAACCTGACCTTGAATGATTACAGGGACAGGGCTTCTATCACCTCTCTGGGCAACCTGTGTCAGTGTTTCATCACCTTCATTGTAAAAATGTCTTCCTTTTACCTAGGTTTAAAACTACTCCCTCATAGTTTAAGACCACCACCCCCTGTCCGGATGCTTACAGGCCCACTAAAAGATGTCCCCATCAAGGTAAGTCATATAAGACCAAGTTCACCCTTTTTCTATTAATAACTGTGTTAATTTTAAAATTATTACTGTCTTGTCAACTGAGAGCCATGCTAGTGAATGACTGGCATGCAGGAATTTGAACCAACATGTATTTTCATTTGAGCTCCAGTTCTGACTCCTGTTCTGCCATGGCAGAAATGGAGCTGGATGGTTCCACTTCAGACCAGTAAAACTTAACTAACTGAACTGGTCACTTTAGACTGTTTTGAAATATTCTGTCTTGGAAAATTCAAGGAGCAGGATGACATGGTGCTCTGTACAAGAAGAATGAACTTCTCTTGTGGTCATGAGAGGATGTACAGAGGCCCTGGTGATGATGTTAATCATCACCAGGTGATAAACCCTTGCTGGGACAAATGCTCCTTGTGCATGGAGGGCACACCAGTTACAAAGGATGGCACATCAATCTTTCATTCCCATCCACCATTTGTGATGACATGTATCCATCAGATCGTAACTCTAAGAAAGAGCAAACCCCGTGAACATTCAACCTGGATTAGTTAACCAAATATTGTTTATAAGAACATTGGACATGTGAAAGATTTCTTGTGAATGCAAGAAAATTGCGCATCCTGACTCCTCTGTGGGAGCCCATTTCCAACTCTTTCAACATTTGACCAAGCTGGCCTGGTATAGCACCCAACATTTGCTGTCACTGTTGTAAGCAACCTGTACTGCAGCCTAGTATCTGTGCAGCAAAAAACCTCCGGGAAACAAACTGTCATCATATCAAGTATGAACCAAGCTTCAAGAAAAAAAATCTATCCAAAATGTGAAAGCAGTTGTCATTCAAACAACAGGCTACATTTCTCTAGATCATTTTTCACTGGCCACAATGTCAACATTTTAAATTCAAATCTCAACCCAAACAAACACTAGTTTTTTTTTTTTTAATTTTACTATATTTAGTCTTGGGTTTCCTGATTGGCTTTTAAGAGCGGATAGAAGGAAGACCTACAAACCTTAAAATGAGATCTTAAAACCTCATTAGATGGAATGATTCTTACCTAGAAATGAAACGCAGACTTTACAGAAAGTATGAAACTGGAACTTGCTGGCAGCTTCCAGTAGAGTTTTTGCATTGGCTGAATCTATGATCAAAGAACCTGTATAAACAAACTCCAGGAGTAATTCCAGGACATCTGCAGTGAGGTTGGACATGGCCAATTCCAGCTTCTCCCCGCTTCTGTTACTGTCTCGCGGTGACCTGGTAACAGCAGACAATTAAATTATGGACTTTACACCATCCCCATTTTTTGGCATTAATTGATTAGTGAGGGCTAGAAAATCGCTTTGCACCTCATTATAGTTCTCCATTATTTTTGTTTACGGAACTGAAGAATATGAATTTTAAAATAACTGAACTTAAAAACTTTACCTGGATCTGAAAGAGAAGAGTCTTAAAGCAAGTCTTACGAAAAATCTGTTTATTGCTACTCTGCATTCTCATGCAAAAACAATTGCAAAAGAAAAGGAAAGGAAAGAAAGAAAAAGAAAAATGAATGAGCCAACATTAATGAAAATGAGGAACAGGATTAGCTTTCAAAGGGAAACAATACATTTTAACATCTTGGCTAACATCTCATCTTCTGTGCATAATGTAACTGTTAAGAAAAAACACTCTCCAATTTCAAGAGAAAAGGTCATCTACTTTTTCAGGAATCCAGCACTGGAATAATTTTAAATGTCATGTACATTTAAGGATACATTTAAAGACCTTTTCATAAAAAATAACAATAATAAATACTAATTTCTGTTTAGTTTGAACTTCTCAGTATGTTATATTGAAGTGTAGATATGATAGATACGATATGCATATACAGACGGTCATATAAAGATATAGATATGCTTATTCTAAAAATCTATTGTTCCCTTTTAGGCACTAAAAAAAGGAAGCCCTTCATGGCAATTGCTTTGAAAACTGAATACAAGACAAGATAGACAGACAAAATGGTTAGAGCAAAGAAGGGAGAGGGGGGAAAACAACAACCAGCTCTGCCACAGGAAGCCAGCAGCCATCCTCTAGGAGTGTCATGACTGTGGCCTACGGTTTTTCCTGCATGAAGTGCTGAACAATTTGGGGATCAAAGTATCTCCTGCATTTGAAGTGTGGATTAGTGCTTGTGAATTATTGGACAAAAAGAAAATTATACTGAATTAAAGTAAGGGCCCAGCTCTTAATGCATGGTTGGCTGATGTGTCTGCAACACTAAAGGCAGGTGACACCTGAAAGACAAAAGTGATGATAAATTTGGGAGCATCAAGGAGGGGAGGGGAAATCTGTTGGAGTAAGAAAATAAACTCTTTTAATGGTTAGGACCATCCAGCACCTTCTCAAAGAAACATGAACTCCTAGTCACTGGACAGTCAACGTCTGCTCGCTCCAATTCCGCTAGAGTACTTGCAAAAGCCATGGCACAATTGACACAAAACCGGCACACGATGCTGAGTGACTTATACGGACTGGCCAAAGCATCACTATCCACAGGCAATGCCAGCTTTAAGCATGAGCAAGAGCACTACCGACCTCTTGGATTCACAAGGCTGCCTAGAAGGGTGATGATCAAGCCTCTACTACCATAGCGAAGGAAAAATAAACAACACAGGAGGTACAGTTTTCTTCCCTTGTCACCACCACACCCACCCCAATAACCCCTAAAATAATTTGGGAAAATGCTTAAAATTTGCAGTGGATGCTTTGTCACTGGCCTTTTGTTGACTAGCGCTGCTCAAGTCAAGGGCACAGCCTTAATTCATATGAAACTTTGCAAGATTAAAGATTTAAAAAGCTTTCATTTTTCTACTGAGAGCATTTAGATGGTGCCCATTACCACAGTGGAGGAGCAACTAGCAGTCTGTAATTTCATGTGCTTCTCCAAAGCAGTGAACAAAGGTTACTCCCATTCACAAAAGGAAACCGAGGCACAAGGAGACAAAATCACTTGATCACTGAGAAAGTCAGGGGCAAAAGAAGGAAATAAACCTATTTTATTTTATTCTAAATATTGGACTGTCCCTTTGTATGGGCATACCAGTAGGTTAGATCCTATTCCAGAAGCAGGTGGGTAAGAATACATACTGATCGCGATACCTGCGGTACCCTTACATGCACAGATGTATACGTTACCCCAAATCCTTATGCTTTACCACACCGCTAGTCTTTCTGAACTCTTGTATAGGGATTCAACTTTGCACTCAAAGCAGAAAACCTCAGGTGTCAAAAGAGAAGAGCGGCCATCACCTAGATCCTCAAGGGGATGTCACATAATGTTATTTTTTTTCTCTTTCTCCCACTCACATACCAATAACACGCCCTGTATCTGATTTATCTCCTGTTGTGCACGCATCCAGTGCTGCACCCTGGGCTATCAAAGTGCCTCCTGGCACTTCAGCTCTTGCTGAATTGTTTCCAGAAGCAGTTTGCACCTAAAAGCGACTTCATACCCACACAGGCTGGTTAATAAGGACACCATCTAAAATTTAAGTGAGGTTTGGGGGTACCCAGCAAGCGACAGAATCAGGCTCTTTGCACTGTGGGAAGCTCCACCATAAGCAATTATTTATTTAATGCCACTAATTGCAGTGTGCTGGCGATGGCTGTGGGAACAACTGCATGTGACCCCCTCGGGAATCGCACGCTCTCGCAAAGCGCAGAGACCAGGAGGCACAAAGGAAAGGATGATGTGACACCAATGTCAGCGTAGACGCATACCCATGTTAGCAACAACTGCAAGCTGCTATTTTTCAGAATAATTAAGTAATAATCTCTTTTACTTTGTAATACACCAAGCAATAAACTGCTGCTGCAATTGATTAAACGCCAAAGAAAAGCTAAGGTGTTTAATCAATCACTAGAGCCACTTATGGCAAGTATAATACAAAGCTACAGAGATTATTGATACTACACAATGAGCTAGAAATGGGAAAGAAAATGATCCCTATTCTTTCCTTTGCGATGCCTTGAATGTGTTGTGCTGTTTTGCTTGCGCTTTCTCAGCAGCCAGCGTCTCGGCTCCATGTTTAGCGGGACCGAATAGTGAGCACAGGGTTGGTTCAGCCTGCATGGGGAAATCACAGCTACCCTGGTTTCCATGCCAGGGATCTGGCTTGGTACGGGCTGCAGAACGGACTGGGAATCGCTTGAAGCAGGTCCTAATGGATCAGACATAAGTGTCAGAAGGAAGAGAAGAAAATAATGTGGGGAAACAGACTGATGCGACTGAAGTGGAAAATTCCATAGATTTCTTCTTGAAATTATTTCAGTGAATCAGGTTGTGCTATCTCCCTCCAAACCTGACTAAAGTGTTCTGTGTTCCTTGTTTCCACATGTATTAGAGTATCAATATACCCTGTGCAGTTTTACTTCATCTATTTGGAATGGTGCCGTCTCTCAGCTCTTCTAGAGGAACTGCAATGAATTGGCTAAAGCTGTATTGTAGGAATAGAATTTAGTCCTGTAAATGAATATGCAGCAGACTGGGCAAAATCTGTACAAGTATACACAGCTATGCCCCAAACAGCTCATCCTGTATCACATCACGATGAGCTTTGTCAGTGGCATCAGTAGATGCAAACACTTAGAAAAGGTTGCTCTCAGAAAAGCACTGACTTCTTGCCTTACGAGCTAGTGAAAGACATGGCTTTACCTGGGACACACCTGTTCCCCCACTCCTGGCACAAACACAGGGTTTTGGGGGGATGGAGAGCCTGCCTGCCTCCTGTTTCATCTCACTTGAAGCCAGGCAACCTACACTTATCGCCCATGGACATCATTAAATGTGGCACATTCTGATATTTGCCCTGTGAACTCTAAAGTTTAAACAGAATGATGTCATTTTATTGGCTTTGTAATCATTGCTCATATTATAAAGGTCACACATTTCACATTGTGGCAGAAAATCAATAGCTCTCCCAACAGCCTCTGGGGGGAAAAGTTTTGCTTCTGAAGAATAATATATAATAAACAATTTTAGTCCTTACTTTATCATGGCTGTAATCTTGGAGAATAGCTACAGTAAAAATCTGGCAAAGGCTGATATATAAACTCATTAAAATTGGGAAGTGATTTAGAACAGGACTTTTAAAAAGATTTATCTTGAGCTAACCAGCAAAGAGGTTTGTTTTGGTCTACATTTAAACAAGCTCCAAGAGTTCTTTAACAGCTTAATTTTATGGTAGCTGTTGGGGAATTCTTTCAGATTTACAAATCATGTATTTCTCCAGCAAGGTGATAGACCCGAGCAACGTGCAAGCAGAACTGAACCCGCAGATAAGCAGGAAGCACAGATACACTCTGAACAGGCAAGGAGGGAGTTACTGACAAATATTTTGTGTTGTCTGGAATAATTAGTTCCAATAAAATAAAGTCAAGGCCTTTGAACATACTCTGGCTACTTCTCCTTCAACTTAATTACTTAAACTAGAGAAGACCAAGGCACAGGGAACATTTTAAAGCAAAAGATGGCTCAACTACACTCTCAAATAACCATTCAAACTTGGTGTCCCTTTCTGTTTACTTATATATAGGAGAGAGTCAAAAAGTTTAAATACTGATGGCAAGAAAAACAACCCTAAAATCTCATCTTGCAAGATTTAGGAGTGGAAACGACAAAAGAAAACATAGAGAACCGTATAATTTTGGTATTCATTTGTCCTTGAAAATCATTTCCATACATATAATACACACAGACAAGAATCAGCACTAGTGTTTTCATGCTTAACAGTGATGCAAGGGAGTTTTCTGCATCTTGAGTTATAAATATATGTATACCAACGCATTTCCTTGCATTATTCCTATCGACACATTCATATAACAGAACTTCTGTGTGATTCAGTTCAAAACATTTAAAAGTGAGATGCCTTGATTTGCAAAGCTGCATGTAGAGCCTGGCTAAGGTAGCTGCGTAAGTGAAGCACCACTAGCGCATCAATTTGTCAATTTATGGACAGTGCTACCGCCTCTGATTCAGGCTTCCCTCCTGGTTTGGACAGGCTGCCTTTAACCGGCTTGCAACATTATTTTGACTGACTAATTGTTTGGCTACAGCCTCACTCGATTTTAGATCAAGCATGAGAAGCTACCTATACCCGGTAGAGATACCAGCCAACTCTCTGTTTACAAGCTATACTCACAAAGTCAAAACAAATTCTGGATGTTCAAAATGGAGCCATCTGCACAGAATAAACATGAAAAATGTGAAACATTTATGTAAATGTACATTACTGCCTAGGAACAGTTGGTTCAGTTTCCTCCCAGGCTGCCTGGTTGGGAACAGGAGGACTGACAGAGTTTGTGACACCTATTTACATTGGAAGCCATATGATTCACTGTGCTGCAGACTCGGAGGTATGACGTATATTTAAGCTCTGTGCTCCAAAAAGGCACTGAAATGAATGGTTATCTTTTAAAATAAAGACACACTTAGAACAATCATTTGCGAACCTTCCCCGAACACATGGGACTTGGTGTGTCTTTTTCTTTCTGCCTCTCAAAGGTCCATCACTTCCGCGTGGGAACAGAGAGCCGACCACCATTACCTGCTTCTCCCAATAGGAGACAACATCAAAGAGCTAGCTCCATAGTATTGCTCACATTACAGTCAGAATTTATTTTTAAGAATCAGGAAAACACACTAATTCTGGTAGTGTAATAATAATAAAAAAATGCTATCTGACTCTCTGTTGCTCAGGATCTCATACAACTCAGGAATCTCGATATCTTCTGCTAAAACCACACTTGAGCTAATAGGAGGCCACAGGACTGTTGACACACAGGCAGAAGCTCCAGCTCCACCCTGGACTGTAGCCTGAATCTTGGAGCTGGTCCCTCCCTACATGGATCAAAGCAATGGCCTGTCCCGCCGGCCAGCTGCCTGCTGGTCTCTTCACCTCGCGCCCTCCCAGGATCTGCCCCATCAGCTCAACTTACTGGCTTGCTTTCATAATGAGGAACATAGATGTTTACCCTACATTAATTATGTTTTCATTCCACTAGAGAAAAAATATTTGCTACCAAGATAGCTGGGATGAAAAAAAAAAAATCAAATTAAATTGCTTTGTTCCCTGGACAGTGCTTTGGTCTCCAGAAAACAGGAAATCCAAGATTTTTATGCAAGATGAAGCACTCAAATGAAGAGAAGCTATTTTTAATTTTTTTTTTATTCTCTCTGACATACTATTTTGATTACTAAAGAAAGGACTTCAGACTGGGATAGGCAACTTCTCATGAGGCTTAAGAATCCGTTAGCTATGAGCCTAATAGAAACTCCTATTCAAATCTATACAATTTAGACTGAACATCTTGTTTACTGTGGAACATAATCCTCAAAGCACTGAAACCACAGGCAAAGAAGGGAGTGCAATGTTGCTGCATCTTAACTGTCCACTATTTGACTTTTCATCATCTTCATAGTTATGAATGGTTCAAAACCCACATGTCTATTTATCTTAGGAGAAGCAACAAAGAAACTCCACTATATTATAGCCAGCCTTCAGCTACGAACAGAACTGACACGGCTCTCTGCAAGGAAAGCTGTATTTCGCATCAAAGAACTTGTTTTATGATAATGACACGCTCATGAGATATAAAAGCATAGATGCCCAAACAGACCAACATACATTTCCATGACACATACACCAAGATGCATGTGCATACTGAGGTTACAGGTTATTTACTGAGTTATTCAGGTTTATGGAGCTGCAAGGTAATCAATCACGTAAATGATGACAGGAAGGGACATTTATAGAGCAACAATATGTATGTCATAAGGCACTGAATGTTCTATTACATAGGATTTTTTAAAAAATAAATTACACCTTAGCATCGGTTCTCCTTTAGAATTATTTTATCAGCTCAAAATGTATTAACTTGCAAATCTCTGCCTTCGTTATACTATCTTGCAGATAAATATTATCTTTGAGCCTCAGCCACTATCCATCTGTCTCAGGAGAGAAGAAAACATGTACTGTAATGGTGCTATTGCATGATTACAATAAAGAACTAGTAAAATCACAAGATTTAAATAAATTACATTGTTTGAACACGGCCTGGCAAATTTGTCATGAAAATTTACCTGACCAACAAATCCATTTGCTCACTTTTTTTACCAGGATGTTGATACAAATAATGTTCCTTGTTCCAGGCAAACAAAATTTGGCAAGACTAGTGTAACTTATTAGGGTCAAACGCTGCCAGCTTGCACCTGCTCTATCAGAAGAAAATCAGGAAAATTAATGGCTGTGAGCTCAGGCATGCACTAGCAGCTCCTGCTAATTCACCATCACAGAAATGATCATTACAAACCAAGACAAGCCATGGGATTAACAGCAAATGCTTTTGTTCCCGGACAACATGGCCAGAATAAAATAAAACAAACAAAAGAGCCACGTCTCCTTGTTCCCGTAATGCTATTCACCGACGGAACGCAATCTAACTGCTCAGTTAAGACTGTTTCTAAAGGCACGGGATCAGCGGCAGCCTGTAATGCTACAGTGTCGGAGATCAGTTGGAGGCACAAATCTGACTCCCTGCTGAGATTTAAGAAAGAAGATGACGAGTTTGAAGATGCTGGTTTAAATGACTAGCAAGTGAAAGAAGAAGTGAATAGCTAGTGCTCTTGGAAGAAGAGCATTTCATGACCTATACATTTTTTCTGGGGACTGAGAGTAAACTAAATCTCAGAAGGCACTAGCAGAGAAGTAAAAAAACTGGGCCAGTTTATTAACAGCACAGGATCTAATTTGTCTGCAAGTATCTCTGGGCAGCCCAATTCAGCAAATATGTGGCAAAATAGCCTTTGGACAGAGCTGCTATTTGCTAAAGGTAAATAAGAGAGGCAAGCAGGTTTTTGTGGATTATATGGCAAGGAAGATTAAAAATAGAAGAACAATAAAAAAATTATTCTCATCAAACTTAAAGCTCACTCACTTAACCAAATCCTGTCTGATTTGTTTTAATAATATTTATTACACCATCAAAAACCAGCTTAGCATAGGGCACGCATTATGCAGCTAATAAATCTGTTTCTTAAGAATGTGTTGAAATTTATACAAGTAATTATCTAGGTAAGACTATCCAAGGCTCTTTCTCATCATTGCAATGTCTAGAGGGACAATAATAATAAAATAATGATAACCACAATTATTATTTATTACTACTACTGTGATTATTGTAGTGCCCAAAGATCCTAATCAGCATTTCAGTAATTAGAATTAATTCTGTCAGGCACTGGTTCTTTCTCACTCAGCTACAGGGGTGCTGCCAGTGCTTTCCTATGACATGCTTAGAGCCAGTCTGTGCTCTGCACATCGACGAAAGGCAACACATTGCATCACCTATGGCCACAGTGTATGTGGGAAAAGGCAGGTAGCTCTTCTCACACCACCAATGCCTGCCTACACCACTCTGCAGAACTGGTCGGAATCTTTCAGCCACCAAAGCTCAGTGCCATGCAAGCGAAAAGAAGGATTCGCGATTTGATACGATCATAACCTGGTCATATTAATTTAAATTCATTATTCCAATCCAGCAGAGGCTAATCCTTGATGATTTAAATGAAAGGAAGCAAACTGCTGATCCCTGGAGCCACCTGCGAGCCTGCTGGTGTCAGAGATGAGATTACCCTTGCTTTAGGGGAAGACTGGCTTTTGTAAGTGGCCCAAAACTGACAGCTTTCAAGAATGTGGCTCCAGTTTCTAGGTTGTGGATTTTTTTTTCTTTTGTTGTCTTTGATCCATTCAGCTTGAGCTGCACCTCATTAGATAACTGTTCCCTTTCACCCCTAAATTTCAACACAGTCAAGTCTAGTCAAGGCTGTGAGATGTAAGTAAATAAAGGTAGGTCACCCACACCAGCATCTTGTGAGTGGTTGTATGACAGCTGCATGGCTTGCAGATAGGTCTAACTGGAGCAAGGGAGGTGATTAGTCTGTCATTCCCTGGGTAAGATTTGCAGGATTCGTAGTTGTGTCTAGAAATTATGTGAGTGAGAAGCCCAAACCACAGTAAATAGAGATGATGTCGATGAGGGAGAGGAGTGAGAGGTTAAATGATTCTGCTCAGTCCCGCTGCAAACTGCAGCCGTTGCAAGGCAGTAGCTTAATTCCTGTGCTGCACCTTGAGGCTTGAAAAGGAGCCTTCCTGTCCTCCATGCTACAGTTTGTCTTCAGAACAGGGCACATCAATCTGTCCCTCCTTTCAGAGCAGCATCCAGTTCAAGCCACTCACCCTCCTAATCCACGGCCATGCACGCCAGGCTGGAAATACCCAGGCTGCAACGCCTGCTCTGGGTTTTGTGGCAGTTCCTTAGCCTGGCAGCCCAGCAACACCACCGAGCACTTGTACACTGCAATTCACTTATGTAGAAGACTATACATATTTGCTCGGTGAAAACATGTTTTCCAAGGCCTAGTAGCTGCAGAACTTGAAGCCCAGCAGGCAGCTCCAACAGGCAGGCGGGAGCGTGGCTGCTCGGCCAGGCAAAGCAAGCGAAGCACGCTCAGGAGAAGAGGCCACCGAAAGCAGAAAGCTCTTTCCAGCGCTAATATTTTGTGCCCAACAGACAGCACTTATCAGTCCCTCATTCAACAGAAAAATGTTTTTCATAGCATAATTTACACCCTCACCCTGGCAGTAAAAGGTGAAGAATATTTCATACTCCCATGAACCTCCCAGTCTCACAGATTCCTTTAACTGGTGTAACAGAAACCACTGGCGCTGTATGTCTAGGCACAATATACCTCCCCTGGCACCTGAAACAAACATAGTCTTTTTAACTCCCTATTTCTCTGTTTTCAAAGAAATGTTACGATTTATTTCCACATTCATTCTATTCTACATTGGAGCTGAAGCATGCAGATGTAGAAACGCTGCCTGCTCCTCTCCCGGAGTTAAAAGCAAGGCCCTTAATAAGTAAGAAAACATGAAGGGGTCACCAAGAGTAGATTTTTCTTTCATCTGCTATTTCTCATTTTGGGCTTTTTACAACGTAAACAAGAACCAGACAGTCTGTTTTCCAGACACCTAAATGCTTTTGCAGTTTTGTCAGACTGTTTCAGATGGATAGTGGCAGGTTTCTCTGTCTTGCATCCAAATGCTGCCTTTCCACACAATGGTGTAAAATGCAGAATGACATCTCTGTCTTCAGTGTAGGTGTAAAGCAAAAGGAACTTGGTTCTCTCATCCTAAATGCTTTATTTCTCCCACCCTCCTGCCCTCCTTTTAAGCCCTCAGAGAGTATGTACAACCCTATTTCAGAAACAAAATAAAACAAAATAAAAAGATCTGACACTTGCAAAAAGAGGCAAGGCATGGTGGAAAAGCAATTTGGCCATGAAGTCACTGGCTCTGCTCCTTAGGAAAAGGATGAACATAGCATTGCCACATTACTGTGCATCAAAAATGCTTGCTTCTTGTGATTGAATCTCTTTGTGTCTATGACTTCCTGCTCTCTGCGAGCGGTGTCAGGCAGCCAGGATGACTTCAAGATTAGAAAGCATCATTAAAATCAAATCTTTTTGACATCTTTTTGATAAAGCTTGTAGGACATTAACCATATAACTGTAGTAACTGACCACAGAGAAGTGGAAGTAAAGTCTGCTTATAAAAGACAGTATTCCTTCCAAGGAGAGATTTTTTATGTCAAGTGCTTCCTATTACTAATGTCGTATTTGGTAGAGATTCCAGAACTTTGGGTTGGGTTAAGAAGAAGAAAGTAGGAAATTAAAATGTTCCGGTGAAACTCTTTGTTATGGAAATATCAGACAGTCCATTTATCCAACAGCTGTATTTGTCTATTCCAAATACAGCTGGGAAAAAATGATGCCTCTTCATGGGATTTTCCATTCCATCCTTCCTTCCAGAACACACACATCTTCCACCATTTCTTCTAGGACAGATACAAAGATGCAGTTCATTTCTCTGCTCCCACAAACCAAGAATGGTCTAAAAAGGAAAATCTGTGCTCTGTGAGAGGGGCAATTTGGAGATGTGTTTGGGGTTTTTTTTGTTTTTTTTTGATACAACCTGATCTATTTTTATTTCCTGTGTACATACTTAAGCATATGTATTTGATATTCAGAAAATACTAGTTTCCAGAAGGAACCATTCATGTACTTTAAGCCAGCTATGATTCAGACTGGGTGACTGGCCTTTTTCTCTGGATAATGAAAACCGAGCACTTTCAGAAGGCAGTACACACTATATATCATCAGGTGGGATGAAGTGCCCCGCGGACATTCCTGTCGTCCCTCATGACTGCAGAGGAAGCCTAGACAGCCAGCTCAGCCTGGAACCCTGATGGAAGCAATGGAACACCCATCCTAAGTTTATAGTCTAAGCAAATCACTTGGTCTCTCTTTAACAGTAAAGAGCAGGCTGACCCCTTCACCTCCTATCTTAGACACTTGTTTTACGGCAAGAGGACTGGCCTTCTGGAGAGATCTATCTCACTCTCTGCAAAGTATTGCAGTGGTCTAGAAGGGGAGGTAAGATTAGACAACTTGCCTTAGATGGCATATTTGGGCATAAATGTTGGTTAACAGTGAGAGGCAAGCACCCCTTATTGACAAGAGGGACTTCCTACCTGCCTGCATATAGGCACCTGAATTAGGAGAAAAGGCTCCTTCTGGAAGCCTTCAAGGTGTTTGTCTTCATTGCCGGTACCATAAATTAGGCTGTTGCTTTGGGAAGGCTGATTTCTTAAGTACCTAAAATAGAGGTGCCAATTAGAGGCCAAAGTCAGACAGATTGGAAGCAACTGTGGTTGGCAGTGCACTCAAAATACGTAAGATGGCATTTAGGGGACAGAACCCTATGCCAGCTGTTATTTATCAACCATTTTCCTATACAGCAGTAATCTTGTATGGGTCACAGTCTGAAGAAGCTGACTAACCACATGATTTCCCTAAGCACAGATAACTCCTATGCATGTTCTATGCCTGAAGCCTGCAAGTGGTAAGGCCAGGTACTCAACCCCATACCTGTCATAAAGTAGGCTCAAATATTCACCTGATAAATGATATACCTTAAAGAGGATTTTAGAAGAGAACTTAAGGAAAGCTAGCACTTCCCAAATATTTAGTTCAATATTGTATAAACGTGTTCCTGAGGTTGTTAGCGACAGCCCCACAGCCCCTGCAGTATGTGCTACTGCAGGAGCAGCCTTGGGCAGGCATCCATCTTCACACATCCCCATCTCTCCCCTGCACCTCACTTTCCTCCCTTAGTAGTGGGCACAGTGAAGTGGAACAGACAGACATCAGGAACATTCCACATCTGCTCTTCCTAATAGACCTAATCCTTTTCAGATGACTTTGTACTGAAAGAACTAAGATTGTGGTTTGTTTTTTTTTTATGGTCAGCTGTTGTTGGGAGGGAGATGAATGTTGAGTCTGCCTTAGGCTCAGGTGCTGCAGAGCTCCTGACCAGGACTGGTTAACATGCTTCCAAGAACACGGTGATCGGACTAACCCAACCTCAAAATGGGGATGCTCATATATTTAGAAGACAAATCACATGGAACAAGAACTTTTCTGGACAAGGACCATAATGCTCACCACATTGCAGGATTAGCATTCTCTGAGAAAATAAAGAGGTTTCAAAGTGTGCTCTCATTACATCATTTCATAAATAATAAATAACTTTAGAATTGTTTTGGTCAATCAAACCTGGTTATCATCTTTTCATCACAGTGCAATAAAAATAACATATTCTTTTCCCTGCTACAACTAACTCTTACCAAACAGCCTTCCTCAGGATGGGCAGTAACTCAATGTCTATTATGCTTTTTGTCTATATTCTGGTTTTGGCTGGTTTGGTTTTTTTTTGAAGAAGGGATAAATGATTTTTTTTTTTTTTGAGCGTTTGCCTTTTATTGTTTTTAGACACTATTTGCTATTCTACCACCAGATACCAACTCCAACACACAGCGGAATCAATGGCAGAACATGAGGTTAACAATAACTAGCCTGTGGCAAGGAACAGTTGAAGTAAGTAGTCTGAAAGATACTATTTTTCCAGATGTTTATGTGGATGCACATAAATAGATCATCCTCTCATTGATGTTTCTGGTGACCTATTGGTGCCTTTAGTTGGAATGGCATTAGAGTTTAACCCTAGCAGGCACTGGTTGAAATGGCCTTTATACTGTAATTAATATAAAGAGATCTCTTTTATTCTTTAAGAAAAACTGCAATTCCTTGCTTCGTTTTCTATAATAATACAAAGACTGAAATATAAATCACATAAAGCTTTAAGCACTATCTCAAAGGAGCTACTAACAAATATTAGGAGACAATTCTAGACACATTGTATATATAAACATACTGACTCTGAACTATAACGATTCTGTAGTATTAAGGGCATGATCCTACAAAATACTGATTACCTCTTGCAACTTGAGTCCTTGACTTTCATTGGCTTAATGGGGTATCTTTTAGCTAGGACTAGGTTTTACACTGCAAGAAGACTGTAAAAAGCAAGTCTTTAGAAATAACCCTTAGCCCTGAGTTTGTCTCACAAAGACACATTTGCTCAGTTTACAGATGAGAATTTACTTTTTTCACCTGACAGTTTTGCGAACTCAACTAGACATCAAGCTGGATTTTTCCTTACCCAAGCATCATCATCAGTTATAAAGGTATTTTTGCTCTTGGATACACCTGTGCAACTCCACCAGCCTTCATCAAGGTTACATGGGTGCAACTGAGGTTACATATGGAACACAACTGGGATGGAGAGACCTGACTGTGGACACAAATCGACCTCTGGAATATTTATTGCTGATGACGTGAAAGAAGACAAAAAAGTGGTGAGGTAGGCAAATGGGCTAAACCTTGCAATACTTTTTTTCTTGCAATGCATGTGAGCCTTACGTGAGCAGCTGGAAGATACTAAACGCTGAAAATTAGGGTTTTGCTTTCATAGGCTCTTTTCAGATCATTTTAAAGGGCTTAGGTTTTTTTGTTTGTTTTATAATATTCATATCAGAGTAGTGTTCAAACTAAAGTATATCTCCATTTGATAACTAAATAATAAAGCAGCAAGATTCCTCAGTGTGCTTCTAGAAATAGATGCTGCCTGGCGACTTCTGCACACAAGCAGATGTCTTCGCAGCAAAATGCAAATGACATTCTTTGGCCAGGCAGTTACAGGATTTCCCTGAGTTGATGCTAAGATTTTTCTCTCCTTATACACTCCTTATCACTCTAAAAAGCATATACTGTAGCCTTAACGATTAAATGATAATGAGCAGACGGAAAAGAAAGTACAGGAGAGATGTGGCATAGCTACAGTTAGCAATCATTAGATTTACAGAGGGGAAAAGACATGCTTCCTAGGCCAACATATTTTTTATGAATAATTGATAAGGCAGTCAGCACAGTTATATCATAGAAATGTAATATATATCCATAATTACAAAACCAGCTTTGTGCAAAAGGACATAATACACTGAAAGGAGGTACCAGCCAATATGCCATCCTGAAATAAAATACAGTCACTAGTGTGTTAGTTGGCAAAATTTAAATACAGGATTTGAAGCAAGCAAAATGTTCTTTAATCCCATTTTTTAGCACAGTCCAGGCTCAGTCTGCTCAGGAAAATACTGCAAGGCAAAATCAGCAGCTGCATTAATTTGCTGATGATTGAGAGAAAAATGAAAGTTATCCTCGTGGTTTTTTCTCCCTACTTGCTACTCCAACTTACTAATAATACGAGAGTAGCAATTTATTCCTATGCGAGTATATGAAGCATACAAATTGAAAAATCAATGTAATGGAAAGAAAAGATTATCATGCACTGTTTAGAATCAATCAGCTAGAAACGGAGGGGGGAAAATGCGAAGGTGGAGACATGATGTTTAGAAAACGTACATATTGTACCTACCCTAAGCTAGAGTGTTTGTAGGAAAAAACTACCCTTAGCCTAATGTGCAGACTGAGCTATATTTTGACCAGAAAATCATCTTATTTTCAGACTTTTACAGAGAAATTCATCAGTCGTTTTTTCTTCTTTTACAAGTCCCCAAATAATAAAAATATCAATCCCTTTGCCCATAAAAGCCACAGAAAAGTGTGTAACAAAGATTTCAGGGGGGAAGGGATTATGAAACTCAAAATGCTTTATTAGCACAACGTCTCAGCATCGTTCACCAGATTGCTGACGGCTTATTGTAGCCTGAAGGACAGACTTTGTCGTATGTGACAGAGTCCCTTGAAAACATCAACAGCAATTGTTTTTAGTTGTGGTCTGAATCACCATTAGCAGTTGAGTTTAAATCTTAGATCTCTCAGTGGTAGAACAATTTCTTCAGCCAAAACTGGCCTCTACTCATCAGAAATAATTACACTGTACGAGTCAGATGTGTAACAAATGGGTCTGAGTCTCAGTTTGGAAATACATTCAGAGGAGGTGGAAAGAATGGCTACTGGCTCTGTGACAGGAGATTCAATCTTCATAAACCTGCAAGAGAGGGGAGGAAAAAAAAGCGACACAAATGCGCCCTACAAAAGAACAGAGCAGATCACAGCTGGAAGGAAGGCAAACCTTTTAATCAGGTCCTTGAAATACAAGCTGCAGGAAGCTAGAACATTTTGGTGGACTTCAAACTCTTTGCCTTCAACAATAATTTTCAGGTCTGTAAACTCTTTCGCTCTGCGTTGCTGGTTCAACTCCTTCAACATTTCTGCAGAACAGAGAAGACAGACAGTGCCAGGGTTCCCATTAAGAGTTTTTTATTTTTCACTTTATACTTTTAATTTTTTTTTTTTTTTGTAAAGAAGTAGAGAAACAGGAAACAACTGATATTTTTGTTGGTAAGATTGGCTCAACACAGACAGTCAGAAGTTACGAACATAACATATTAAAAAAAGAAAAAGAAAAAAGCAGGAACCAGTAGGTCTAAACAACTGAAATATATATATACGGAAAAAAAGCAAAAACAATCCTAAATTTGGAAGGGTTAAAAATGAAAAGAAAATATTTCAGCATCAGCAAATCAGAAACATAGAGAATGCATTATCACAGAAAAGTTAAAATAATTTGTTATAATAAAAATCAAGAGCTAATGAATTTCTATCCAAATGTAAATAAGTTTTGAACATACTCGAATAATATTAGTAAAAATATGGTATTATGATGCAGTATGAACTGGATATGGGTCAAAATAATAAAACCACAAGACCTGCAAAAATAACTTATCCTTAACATAGTAAAAATGTGTTAAGCCTCTCAGTTAACAGAATAAAACAGTACTTCTAAATAATATATAAATTACAGTGCATTAAAAATTAGCCAAGTTATCAATGCATCTTGCAATATACCTCAGCTATATAGACTACAGTTGTATATGTTTCAGAATTACTTTAAAAGCATCTTTATGACAAAAAATAATCTCACGCAGAGAATAAATTACTGCCTTTTATAGCAATTCCCATTTTTTGCACTCCAAGGATTTTTACCATCACAGCATTTTTATTTTTTAGCCTTCAATGGCTTCATTTACAGCAACAATCAACTTTCACACATCATGAAAGAATCGTAATGATTAAAATAACCTATGAAAGTGTTTCCATCCTGCAATAAAGCACCTACCTTGCGTGATGCCTCCTTTTATAAAGCCTATTGGTAATAACCGAATGAAATAATAGCATGCCATGTCTTCAGGTGTGGATCTGAACTACTAAGTAACCTACATGTTTTATATGCTGGCTGGACTTTTAAGGGTAAGATTTCCCTCCAACTCTGTAGATCAAAGTGGCTATCAAGATGAATAATATACTTTTCACCTGGGCAGTAGTCTGGTCATTCAGAAGCCAGTGCTCAAGATAATAAAAGAGCTGATTTTAAATACTAAAGGATTTTCAGTTTATTTTATGTTTGCAATAGGTCAAGGTTCTCATTTTCTCAGTGTAACACCCTGAACCTTCCCTCTTCAGACAGATCTGTAAATCAGCAACAGTTCTTTACATGGAGTCCCTCCTTACACAACGTAAAAGGCACCGGAGGAGTGTGCAACTGTAACTGCGTTTAATGCCACTGTTGGGCTCGGGCACTTGGCTGCCAAAGCATCCCCAAGGGTCATACAGTGAAATGAAGACCCAAATGATCTTTGTGCTCTCCTGCCTCCCCAATGAAACTCAACAGGAATCATTTCAGCGAAGCACTGGTGATTAAACAACACGAAAGCATGCAAATATACAATGGTTGCATGAAAAGAAAGTGAAGTCTTCCCAAGCCCCAGCATCTGTGGTGCACATTTTTCAGGCCTAAGTAAATAAATGTCACCTTGCACATTTATGTCTATTTAATAGAAACACAGTAGTGTCTGAAAGGCTAATTGTTCTGTGCTGAAATGGGTCAGTGCTCTCCAGAGAGCAAGCAGATCATTAGAAAGGGCACAGAAATAAGCAGGTTTGTGTCAGATCTTTAATAGGGGAAAATAAACCACTCTGTGCTGTGGGTGCTATAGCAGGAATTATTTTTAACAAATTTATCTGAGCTAAAGTACAATGATACATTTGGAGCAAAACTTAAAATGGGAACTCAATGTCCACTCTTCTGCAGGAAAGTTTGAAGCTTTTGCTGGAGGTGTGGTGCCTAAAGTCTGACTTGACCATGAATGCTCCAGGCTTTGTTAAGGATGCTTTGGGCACAAGGGGTATTCTACCTGATTCAGTGTCAAAGTGACTGAGGTCTCTGGCTTCACAGGAAAACACCAAGAGCTTTCTTAGTTGCATAGTTTTGGAGGTGATCTTTCTGTCCCTTTTCACATATGAACGACTTTTTTTTCCTGTCTTGGTCTGCTCTCCCACTTTCACTTCCAGCTGCTGCATCTTCTTCCTGATCAATCTTCCATCATGTCATGCCATAAAGACAGTTACTTTTCCCTCTAAACTTTCTTATACTCTCCTATCCCCTACGTAATTTCATTTTTGTTTTCAATTTCCCCAACTACTGTCCTCCATTCCCATTTACAGTTTCCCTAAGCTCCTACAGAAGATCCTTTTCGCTAGTATCTGTGACTACCCTTTACAATCTTCCTTGCCTTTTGAGGCAAGGGCTCCAATCAAGAATAAGTCATACAAGTTTGAGATTATACTTACACAAGAGGTCAATCTCCATATCACCTCATTCCATTTCCTCCTTTTAAAGCTCATGATGAATCATTTTTACTATTCAAAAAGCACAACTGTGCAAATAGCAAACACATAGATGTATCCTGCACTCCAGGAGAGGAGAGGAAAGGAGAGGAAACAAGAGTTCAGTTGCACTCTGAATGGGATGGGGGTTTTTGGAGGAGAGCTCACGGTAAGTAGGACAAAGAGATCGTCCTTGAACTCAGGATTGTGGCCAAGATTGCCAAATAACAAGACAGAAAGTTCAACCGCTGCACCTATAGGTGTTGTATTCTCTGTGCTGGTTCGAGCATCACTGAATGTTTGAGCATCTAAGTTGCCAGATGGCTACCCCAGGTAATGGGCTGATTCCTTGTACTTTACTGAGCACCTTTTAATTACATCCAGTCCCACAGTTCCTAGGCACAGTTTCTATCTATGCTCTTTACACACTTCAGCGTGCTTTATACTGTGTGCATTCATTAAGGGATGCAAACCAGAAAACACAGGTCTGGAGGAGTGGTGTACTTTGGCTCGTAAAAAAAAAAGAAATCAGAACGAGACCTAATCAGAAACAGAAGCTCCTCTTTTTCCTACAGACTTTTGGAGTCCATAATTCCTTCTCGGTCCCCCTAACTTGTTACAGTACTCTCCACAGAGAGGTGACTATGAACAGTCCTGCATTTTTTGTAGCTCAGTTGCTGAACTAGAAAGAGGCAGGTGGAGAGGAGGAGGAAGTCAGGAGACTGCATTGATTCATCGATCTTCCTCGCTGAGGCTCCTTTGTATTACAAAATAACTAGCAGGCATTAGTATTGGACACAAGGTTATATCAGAACGGGCCCTCATTCTCAGAGTATTTGTAATGCTCACACTGTGCTTAGCCAGGCATTAATGATTTATGAGGACTCGGGATGAGTTGCAAAACAAATTTTTTCACCAGGTAATAATGCCTGCCGATGAGTTGTAAAAGGAGAGACAACACAGTGCAGTCCTGGCAGTGAAAAATTATCTCAGCTGTCTCCTGCTAGTCCCTCTTCTGGGCAGCTCCTAATTTTCAGCATTTTCTCCAACAAATGGAATTTCCTGAAACCTTCAGAAAGGGATGTGCTGGGAATTTCCTAGTGGTTATTTATTCCTCGGGTTTCTTTGTTCTTACAAAGGGTTTTTTCCTATACTTTTTTCCTTTTTTTTTTTTTTCCTTTTTTTAAAGACATCCAGGTAAAACTGAAGTGCAATGGCAGTTAAAATGCAAGGTTTCAGCAAGGTGGGCACTGATATTCCCCCTCCTCAGTGAATCACAGCAAACGGTCTTGCATTCATCGTTCAAGGGATTTTCCTTCTTGCTCCTGGTGCACACCTGCATTGGGACTAAAGAAATCACGTCAGTCCTTTCTGTCTTCTTCATCACTACTGACGCTAAACCATTCTCAGTTAAAGATCGGTTGAATGTTTTCTTCATAAAAAAGTACACAGTAGAACCCCCATGTTCTTCCATTCTTATAGGAGCCATGTCACAGTAGAACCTAAAGGAGACTTGACCTGAAACCTGCAACTGAAGATCTCTGCGGAGTTTGTGAAACGAAGCACTTTCTATCTTGCCATTATCAGCCTTCATATCTTTGCTTGGGGGCATTTAGACATAATTATATTGAGAATCCCAGAGCCAATATGAGCCAGAAGGTGTGAGAGCCTTTCCTCAGGCCAGCAGCAGAGTCAGGAAGAACTCAGAAGCTTTGATTCCTGGTCCCCAGCTCCATCCATGACACTACATTTCCTCCTTCTTAATTAATGGACAAATTACAAATTAAACTGAAGAGCCCACAAGCCTTGGGTCAAATGTAGGACCAAGAGCAACTGTGTAATTGTGCAGATCAAGTAAAGGGACCAGAAGTTATATAGAGAATCTTTTTAGAATCACTTATGATGAGAAATAAAAATGAATAAGGAACTTATTCCCCAAGTTTATTTATTCTGCATGTCAAGCACAGTGGAGATTGGATACCCAGCCAAAGATCCTCTCTAATGCACCCTCCTGTGGCACAATAGAAGCGCTCAGGTTTATTTCCATTTTTAATGAGGAACTCTTTACTTAAATTCTAGTAGATAAGGCTTTAAAAGGGGGCACTAAGAGCTAAAATATAATGAGCTATGAGAAATGGAAGAACACTTTTTACAAACAGTATTTTTAAAATTTTGCTTGGAAAAACCAACGTATTATAAATCTGCAAAGAGTAATTGACGAAACATCACTAATTATTCTTGTGAAGAACATGCAGGAGACCAGTGCTTGCCCAGCCAGCCCCATGCTTTCATGACTGGGACAGAAAATGCGGGAAAGCCAAGAAAGGTTACCAGAAGGAAAATCCAATTACTTTCTTGCCTTAATAAGCAAGGAGATTAATTCCCAATGTCATGCTCTAGTTATGTAAAACAAGCATTTTAACCATTAAGTGCCAGCACTGCACACACTTGCTTGTTTTGATAGACAGTGGTAGAGTGTGTGTGGCTACAACAAATTAAATTACGAAGCAAAAGACCTAGCAGTCGAATAGGAGTTACAGAAGATGGGAAAGAGTGTATCACAGCGAACTCGTCTTACCAAACCACACAAGAATTCATTATTTCTTTTGCCAATTTTGACAAGTCTCTCTTTCTCCTCACTGCTACACCCATAGGCACAGAGAGAACCCCAAAGCCTGGAAAGAGTCACAATAAACTGCTCCACCTACCCTTGTGCTGTTGATATGTAGTTTGAAGGAGCTGTACAGAGAGATAAAAACTAACTGCCTGGTTGCCTCATTAGGCCAGTCTGATGAAATTACAGAGATCCACTTGGCACTGCAGTGGCTGAGGCTGTTCTCCACTCCCCTGGGGGCATCTTGACACTGCAGATCAGCTACCACTGAACATCATTCCTTAGAGTGTCCCATGACTATTGGGCAGGTGGTTAGCTATTTCCTAGATGACAAACACACCATCAACTACTGCAGCTTCCACGTGGTGTGAAGACAAGTCCATACCTCTGGAGAACAGCTTCCTACTGAGGATTGAGGACAAGAAATAAGTCCCTTATTCTCTTTTGGCCTGAAAAGAAATAGTAATAGAGAAAAAGGGGAATGAGTAAAGCCCTGTGGGACTCATTAACAGATGAGGATGTCTCAAATACTATCTTGTAATTTGCAGTATCCTTCCTGGACTCTAAAAATTAAATGTCCAGTTACCTGGATTTCCTCTGTAATCAAATAGAGTCAGAAGCCCTGCCTCATGGACCCAGCACCTTCTGGGTTGTGGGGGAGGCAGATGAATGGTGAACCACTGTGAAGTGTCAAGGCTGCTAATGGCTTGGGATGGAGGTGCAAAATACTGCTGTATGTCCCTCCGCTCCCAACCTGTATTGATTGGGTAGTTTCTACAGGATGCCATCCTGCTCCAAAGGCATCGGAAAATCATAGAATTATAGAATCATAGAATGTTAGGGGTTGGAAGGGACCTCTAGAGATCATCTAGTCCAACCCCCCTGCCACAGCAGGATCACCCAGGGCAGGTTACACAGGAACGCATCCAGGCAGGTTTTGAAAGTCTCCAGAGAAGGAGACTCCACAATCTCTCCAGGCAGCCTGTTTCAGGCTCTGTCACCCTCACAGGAAAGAAGTTTCTCCTCATGTTGAGGTGGAACCTCCTGTGATTGAGCTTATACCCGTTATTTCTTGTTCTATTACTGGGCACCACGGAAAAGAGATTGACCCCTTCCATTTGACACTCTCCCCTCAGATATTTGTATACATTAATAAGATCCCCTCTCAGCCTTCTCTTCTCCAGACTAAACAGCCCCAGTTCTCTCAGCCTTTCCTCACAGGAGAGATGTTCAAGTCCTTTAATTATCCTTGTAGCTCTCTGTTGAACTCTTTCAAGTAGGTCCCTGTCTCTCTTGAGTTGGGGAGCCCAAAACTGGACACAATATTCCAGGTGTGGTCTCACCAGGGCAGAGTAGAGGGGGAGGAGAGCCTCCCTAGACCTGCTGGACAGTTTTCTTAATGCACTCCAGGATCCTGTTGGCCCTCTTGGCCACAAGGGCACATTGTTGTCCCACAGAGAACTTACTGTCCACTAGGACTCCAAGGTCTTTCTCCATGGAGCTGCTTTCCAGCAGGACAACCTGAGGTGTTATTTCTCCCCAGATGCATGACAGCTTGTGGCCATCTCCTGAACATTTTGTTTTCACAGGCCCTTAAGCCAGAGAAAATGAACAAAACAAAATTCAATGTCGACTATAGGAACACCGGAGCCCTAAAGCACAGGCTGAATGAGGTTGTGCCCTACAGAGTCTGTGCTACCCAGCTACACTCCCTGGTGAAGATGGAGTATATGCTGATGGAGAGGTATCACTGCTGGCACAGCTACACCAACCTCTAAACAAAAGGCAACGGGAGTCATCTTCTGCTGGGTTCTGTCAGCACAGCAATGTGAAACGCGAGGTGTGAAGTTGTCACATAGCTATGGCAGCAGGACTTTGTAGCGCAGGCCAACCTGTCTAGATCTTAGTCTTGTTGACACCGTTATACACCTGTGCTGCTAAAGTAAGCAGTAACAGATGCTGGGGAGTGGAAAAATATTTTTTAAATCCCACACTAAACAACACATATGTGGCTGTATGTGATAATTCTACTCAAAGGATTGTTGGCAATGAGGTGCCCCGTTGCACTAAATAATTTTTCGTTGTTCACATAAACAAATTCTTTTCACCTTACTATGATGAAAAAGGGTCAACAAAGTCAGCTCTGGTGATTACTCACTTGAGGAAGACTACAATTCTATGTGTAAATGGAGCCTTTCTAAAAACTCAGTGAAGTCACCACATCATGTTTTGACACCAATTTTCAGGCTATTATCAGCACTAGAACTGCCATTAGGAGGTATCTCAAGGATGCCTTCGCACATTACAAATTTGATATTTCCCTGTTATTAGACTGCAGAACTATTTCAACATATTTTCTGTCTATATTCAGAAATGAACTACACCCACAATTTCTATAAAATCTACTTTAAAAAGCAACTTTGGGGAGATTTTGCTATCACTGTTATGCATAAAAATAATAAAAAAGGGAGTTTGGGGGCCAGAACACCTCTGCTGCTTCAATTTATAAGGTAATGTCTTCTACAGTATCCATGTCTGCTAATTTATAATCTTACAAGTTTACAAATGCACAGTGATCATATGTGACTGGCTTTGAAAATGAACTACTTCTACATTACATATATGGATGCAAAGAATGAGAAAAAAATGCAGGCACAATCTGATCCCTCTCATTTTCCAGCACAGACTGTGATCCATGTAAGGACACGCAGCAAGATCAAGATCAAGAATCCAGCATAAAAATACCCACGGTGATGTTGAGATAAAGATGCAGCTTCCTACACCAGGATCCGGTATTTATTTATTTCTTTATTTATTTTTATTTTAGAATTCACTCCTGATTAAATAGAAAGTTGGCTGCAGCCTGTTCTATATTGGCCAAGGAAAACAAACCTCAGGGGATCCCAGCAAATTGCCAGCCTGCCCCCCTGCTCCATATATAACATGCCACTATTTCAGTTAGCACTGTAACTTGATTTCCAGGCAGACAATAATTTTCTCTGGAGACAAAATGAGAGAGAGAGACAGACAGGAAGAGAAGGGGAAAAAAAGAAAAAATCCATGAGTGCTGTAAACACAGAATAGCCCCGATTCAAAAAGAAATTTCATTCTGATTGTTTTATTTACCGGCAGGCAGCCCTGAATATCAATACACACTTAAGGAAAGGCTAAAATATTTATTACTACGTGATCTGGGATGGATTCGGCATTATCCTAATTGCTTGTAGCAGAAGACTAGCAGATAGCTTTTAGACCTTTTTGATCTCTTTATGTAGTGCAAGGCATTAGCTAAATGTTTCCTAGTTTTGAAGGCTTGGAACAAGAAGCACCCATCTGTGAAAGCGATGGTGCAATCAACAGGCTCCCCGACGTGTCAGAAACAGCCAAACGCTGACCAGTTCTGGTGGTGTAAGAACAAAAGCCGCAAATTGTATATTAACAGCAATCAGTCACGCTCCTGTGCGTACCTACAGCCGGCAAACAAAACGCTTGTTTTCCAAAGGAAGAAAATAAGAAAAGACAGGTTTCTGAAAATAAACCTGTGATGCATCCAGGACGAATTGCATGCACTCGAGTGAAAAAATAAATACAACTGTAAGGTGTAACACCTGACAATCAGACTTCAAAGCCTCTCATATCCATTAATTAGCAAGGGGTGGGGGTTCCTCTGCCCATTAAAAATAAAAGCAGCGCTGCCCAGCTTCAACAGTGGCAAGACTTATTTTTTTTTTCTTAAAATGTATGCATGTGTAATCAACACAATTGAAATAAATCCGTCTTTAATGACCGGTGGTAACGCACCTATTTTCTAGCATTCAGCTACTGCAGTCTATGATGCCTAATGAAAGCAAACCCAACTCAAATCTTTGGCATTGAAATCTCTCCCTTTCAGAAGATACTATACATCATTTATAAAGTACTAAACCTAAGTACTTATGCCTATATACTGAGTGGATGGCTTAATAGCGAGCATATGTTATGCCATGGGTTAAACGCATGTGACAGCATCTCTTTGTACAGTGGACACCTCATCTGAGAGAGAACGGTTCTTTTCGTGTAGACTGTGTCTCCAAAGTGAGTCTCAGTGATTCATTACACTACCTGAACAGACAAGTGTAATCAAGGATTGAAAAATAAAGAAATGAAAACGCTGCCAGTCAACTCTAGGTCCTCCCTGCGGGTAGTCTGCAACCCAACAACTCCGCTTCAACAACAGGTTCCCTGCTCCATAGCTTCAGCTTGTAGCCATGGCTGTACTTGTGTCCACTCACTGTTACAGAAGCAATTATAGCAGTAAAATATAAGGCTGATAATTTAGCTAAGAATCATAAATGACTACAGGTTGGGAAAAAATGAAAAAAAAAGCTATTTTTTGTTCCCCATGAATTTTAGGAATAGTATCATATGTTAAAAAAGCCAGAATTTGCGTCAGATTTTCCTTTGAATATCTCCCTACTTACAACAATTTCAAATCTCTAGATTCTACCTGTCCTAAAGATGTGAAAGGCTTTGCATTTTTTTTTTTTTTTAATCTTTTATAAGCACGGTAAATTTTTCAAAGTCTAACAGTATTGTAAATTAGGAAATGTTTTGTAAAATGCCCTCATCATTTCTGCCAGACTCATGTTTCCCCTCAATAGGGTAAACCTTGATTTTTAAATCTTTATTTTTAAACAAACTTTTTGAAAGGTGTGGCTGTTAATATGAAGTATTTTTGTATGAATCCTAGAGAACTCACTTCCCAGTATCTGTGTTGCCTGAATAGTGAGTTTGTACAGTATGGCAAGAGAATATGAGCTGTGGCTGACTGATAATGCAAGAAACCATTTAACTGCAAATGTTGTTCATATTCATAGAGGAACAAGTTATCAGCAAGTGTTTAAGTAGCTGCCTTACCAAACTCAGAATAATAATAATAAAAAGACTTTTAAAAAGTCTGTTGAGATTAAAGGACAAAGATGTATTTAATGAGTATTAAAATTTATGGGCTCTCTAAGAATTAAGCAAGCTTATAAAGACTATTTTGAGAGCTGAATGGTTTTCACATAATGAAGATGGTTGATAAGACTGGGCTAAAACATTTCAAATACAAACGAAAACAAAGAGACACCTCAGAAAACACGGTAATTAAGTCAAAATTTCAACTATGAAGGCAATATACAAATTTCATAATAATTTCATAACCCCAAAATGCCACTAAGACCAACCCGCAAAGGTGCTGAACCTACGAAAGGATGACAACAGGCAATTTTGAATCTAGACAAGCATGAAAGAAGCATGTTTTTCTCCTTCTGTGTAGTTATGGAAACAGAGAGATATAAAACCCCTCCTAACCGAACAAGGGCTTTTTTCCTCTCTCTGCTCCCATCCGCAACTTTACAGCTGTCACCACAAGTCATCCCACTCTCTCCTGCCAGCCAGCAGGCAGCAAGCAGGCATCTAAGGAAAGGAGAGAACAAAAGAGGCTGCGATACAGCTTCAGTTCAAATGACAGCCTCACCAGGGCTCCAGCTTGCACTGGGAAGACAAAGTTGTGAAGTTTTCCGAAAGAATTGAAGTAAATTTCTTTTCTAAAAGTCTTTGCGGGAAATCAAAGATCTATTTTAATTTAAGATACTAGCAGCTTCTCTTGTTAATGACTGAAATATCTAACCCGATAGCTCCCCAACAGTAGTCTGCAGGATGACAGGGGTCCATAAAACCACTTGCACTGTTCTGGAAAGCCATTTATAGAGTAAAACATTAACTGTTTCCACTTTTGAATCGGAGCTTTAAAGATACTGAAATGCAAGAAGTGTCGAGGGCTGCCAGGTATCTCTGAAAGAACTTGAAACCATGCAGATCTGGAGAGGGGACACGCTACAGCTTTAGGTAAACTGAAAATAATGGGATCTAATTTAGAAAGAAGATTCTTGATGGGAATTGGTTTGTCTGTCTCACAATGAAAATCAGAAATGCACTGATATAGATGATGTAGAAACTCTTTGGTACACTGGATTTAGAAAAAGGCACATTAGTATCCTGATTGATTTGTTTCTTGGGCTTAAACTAGGGCGCCAAATTTCAAATGGAAATACATGTCCATCCATAAGCTACTTTACTGATCTGCGACACACTAAAACAGGGTGTACTACTAATGTGGAGCAGAGGGCTGCCTCTGAGGCAAATTGCATCTCTCAAAGGGCAGACGCTTTCTTGCAGCCTCAAATTCAGTGACGACGCCTCCAAAAAAACCATACAGAACTGGAAATGAAATAATCATCATTTATTGTCTGTGGTCTTTTTAATTTGTATTTTGCATTCTTCAGGAACAAACAGTTGGTGATTATTTACTTTGTCTTCAATGCTACTTTGCCCTATGACACAGAGTAGAATCTGGTGTTTCTAACCAGTGTGAGCTGCATGTCTGAAGTGATTTCAGTAGAGAAAATAATTATCATTTTGTTTATGATTTCTCATTTCTCTAGATCATTAATTTTCATCTATCATATACATATTTATGAAAATTGGGGTACTACTAATTAACTATATGGTATTAACAGTTTATATGTATGAATGAACAACCCTGGGAAGAAACTCATTAAAAATCTATAGCTAAACTTCAAAGGCTTCAGGATTTCACCTCTCGCATACTTGCCCTCTTCCCGTTCGGGCAGCGGAAGGCTAACACGTATTTAAAAAGAACAAATATCTACCTGTGCAAAAGCTGCCCTTTACATTTCACACTAAATGTCAATATTTCAAAAGTTGGTTTTGTCTTCCCAAGTATCCGTGACCCTTTCCGTCGACTGCAGATTTCACATGCAGGGTTTTAAAACTGAAAGCTGTTCTTCATTTTATTTTTTTCATTTGTATGTACATTTTTATGTCGCTTAATAAATGTCATTAATAGTAGCAATCACTGTGCCGATGTCTTCAGGTTAGTTCGGAAGCATTTTTCTAGGTCATTATTTTTAATTAATACAATGAATTAGTGTATTTTTATCCAAAATGTCAGACTGTTTTAATCGTAACACAAATATGAAATATTAACCTAGAAAATAGGATGCTTCTCTGGCACTAAATAGCAACAACATAATTAAAAGCATGACATTCTAAAATGAAAATAGAGTATTTGACCATTTTACATCTTAATGAACTATCATATCTACTTGCTATTTAAATGTTATTAAACTGGATAAATATAAAAAACATTTTGAAACAACATCATCTCTTGTAACAAATTCTGGAAATATGTATCCTGTTAATGATGGTTAAGTGACTTTTCTAATTAATGTGATTTGGAAAAAACTGATTGAAATGGTGTCTTACAGCAAAAAAACAATTTCAGGGACAATTTATTTCAGTGAAGACACTTCCAGTACTACATCAAGTGGTAGCTATTTATCTATAACCAGAGCTTGTTTTAACTCTGTTAACGACTGTGCAGTAACTAGTAGAGTTAAACTGATACAAAGCCTTTTTAAGTGAGTGTTTACCAGTTCTAACCAACTCATGAGTTCAACTGGTTCCCACTACTGTACTGTAAAATACATAGAGTTATACAGACACATACTTGCAATGCCATCAAAGGAGCATTCTTGCTTGATCTCCTGACACTTTTTAATGTTAATTGTCTAGTCAGATTCACTTATGTCTTGGGTTTTGTTTAGTTTTCCTTTTCTTTCCGTTAACTGTTGCATCTTTATTCTTCAACTCCCTCTTGTACACTTGTGATTTTCTCCTAGCAGCATTTTTTTAAAGGTATTAATATACCATTGGAGAATGTGATTAAGGTAATTCGGTGCATTCCTAAGGACATTAAATTGCTAGACTGAAGTGTAATTTGGGTAGGCTGCAACCTTTTCAAAGAAATACATAGTACTGTAAGTGCAAAATAAAACTGAAGATGAAGCAGGAGCTCTGCGGTCCTTATCTGAAAGAATTCTAAGAAATAAAAAAAAAAATCCCGGAAGATTTAGATTAAATTTTGCAAAATGTCCAAGTAACTTTTGAGCCTGGGACTTAACTGCTCTTGAAAAATTAACCTATCTATAATATGCCATAAAGAAAAATAACGATTTCTCCTGAAATAATAGGGTCACATTGTTTTTGACTAAGTAATGTCAAAGGTTAAAAAGATTAAGCTGGAAGGACACTACCTACTCTGTAAAGCAGCCATTCATTGGAGCTTTAAATTTCTGCTTGTTCTTCAGGGAACAGTCTGCAATGACAGCTTCACAAAAAAAGTGAGACATCCCATTTTTCAGGGCACTGCACAATTCTTGTCTTAATCACACAAATTTTACATAATTTTAACACCAGTCTTTAATTCTGGTTTAAGTAAAAGAAGTCAGAGTTCAGAACTGGAAGTGCGAACTCTAACTATTCTCATGTTTTTTTCCTCTGTACTTGGTGGACCCAAAAAGCAACGGAAACCAATTCCTTCATGGTCTTTAATATTCCATCTATAAATGAGAAAAATGAGTACAACGCTTTAAAAATAGCCGTGGAGTCTTGAACAGAGCTTCTAGAATGGGAAAAGACAGTCAGTAAATGACTTGGTTTGACTCTACTTGAGGAATAATCTTTTTCAAGTGCTTTTGCTCTACACCCACATATTTGGTGGTGCACTGAAGCAGTGTCTTCCCTACGCCAAAAATTAGAAAGCCACAAGGATTTCCAGTATGAAAAGCTTTGAGTTTTTTTTAATATGTAGCAAGTCAGCTGCTGTAGACTTATATGGAATCCACTGACAAACAAGACTGCTGGTTATATTTCGGGGTTATTTTCTTTTTTTTTTTTGTTTGTTGCAAGAAGAGGGCCAAATAGACTTATAGACAAAATTCAGAGGAGTGAAGCTAGGAGTAAACCTAGTGAAAAGACATCTTGGAGCAAGATAATCATAAATAAAGTAAGATTGTAATGAAAAAAATAAAAAGAAAAAAGAAAAAGACAGTTTCAAGTCACTGTGTCAAGTCATAGAAAATGGAAGGCATATTTCTGAGTGCCAAAAGTAGAAGTCAAGACCATAATGAAAATCTGATACTATGAACTCTGCAAAGCAGGGTTGTTTCAGGACAGTGCCAGTGGCAGAAATCAGCCTGCAAGTGATCAAAGAGGTTGTTCCACGTCATGAAAAAACAAACAAACTGCTTCAAGAACAAATACTACAAGTGAAACAGAAACATTAATAGCTGGTTATGCTGGAGTTAAATCCTCATCGACCAGGCTAACTCTAAAATAATGCAAATATAAAAGATTTTTAAAAGTTACACAACTTCCTAAGTGACAAGTACGAAGAGAGAAGCCCTCTGCTACATTGGACCTTCCTCAAAGAGACTTTTTTTCCTCCCACGAAAACAGAGTTACAACTATGCAGCTGTGGCAGATGTTAGTATATGAATATTTATATATCCGGAGGATATTTTGGTCTACCTTACCAGGCATGTCAATATTTGAATAGAATAATCAAAGCATCGAGTTCATGAAGTAAACTGTCCCCTCAGCTCCTCCTAGATAGATGTGGATCATAAATGATGTGATGCTTGATGCACTCAGCCCCAACGCTCATGTCTGCATCACCTCGTTGGGTACCTCCAGACCACGAACGGGAGTGCAGGGGAGCAGCGCTGGCCTTCACAAGAATTCAGGGCATGACAGAAAAAGAGTCCAACACAGCACGGTGATGTGTGGGTACCACTAGCTCAGGACCAAACACAGATTGGTCTGATGGTGCTGTGCTTAAGCTTATAGCTCAGCCCTTCAGCTGTCCCAATGGTATAACTAGGCTGCATTTGGACCTGTGACAACAAAGCCCTCCCAGCACAGTACAGTATGGTTTGCCCTATCAGCTTAAGTCTCCTTTAACTCAAACTGCTCTAAATCACCTTTCTGGTGTCTAAAGAAAAAGCACCGCACACATCCTGACGCTCTGGCCATGATGGGTCGATGGAAACTTCAACACTAAACCTTAAATGCAATTTTTTTTCATGGAGCTGTAGACAATTTAGAGTTTGCATGAATAGTGGTAACACAACAAAACTTTTTAAACCAGAACTGAACTAAGTTTCTGTTTTATAAACACATTATGTAGACACACAGACACGAAAGGCGCTGACATTATTGCTGTGGGAGGAATCTAAATGGCATTAAAGCAAGACTACGCTTCAAATTGCTTTTCGTGCCTTAAAACCCAGCAAAGGAGAACAATGTATTGTACATGCCTATTCATTTCTACTAGACTGGAAAGTAACACAACTCTTGCCCTTTTATCAGTTCAAGATGAAATATTTATTTTTGTATACTCATTTTCAAGTTTATAACTTCTCGTATAAGATATACATGCACTGGCAATATATATTGTTAACTCAGTCTTATTTCCCAGTATTAATGGGATCCTATGTGGATCAATGTTTTTAATAAGAAGAATCACAGCTATCCTTGAGTGATGGAAAAATAACTGAGCTATCTTTATTAAAATCTTTATTCTTCTTTTTTTCTTTATATATATATTTTTTTGTGTTAAATGAGAAGTGGGGCATTCTTGGAAAATCTACAAAACATTTAAGGAAAACATCTGAGAGTTGCTTTTTCTCAAGGCTGGGAAATGCTAGAAAGATCTTTGATGTGTCAGCTTTGACAGGTGTTTCAGTCCACCTCTGTTAGCACTGCAGCAGACGGCTGAGGATGCGACCGCTTTCCTTGCGCTCACTGGTCCCTCAGGTAGAGGACAGGAGAGCACTCCTCAAAACACTGCTTATTAAAGTTGAATTGTGATAAATACACTTGTGTATTTTTACACAGGCTAACTATTTTGGGCTGAAATGAAACAAATATACATTTAACTGTGTAAAAGGCATTTAGCCTTAACTTCATGATCCAGGCTCCTTCTGCAGACTGAGACAGGCACCTCCAGCGGGGAAGCCTTCTCCCTTCCTTGGACATCTGTTTCAGCACAGCTGGGTTTCCCCCAGGATTGTCCATCTCTCTCTATTAAGTACAAAGGAAGGCTAGCTGATTAGCTTTGATTAGCTGTCTGCATTTTTCAACTCCTTTGATCCAGCTCAGTTGGCTCTCATCTGCTGAAAGGCAGAGATTTCTGAGGGCTGCCCACATTGCTCCCAGGGGATGGGGAGTACTTGGGACAGCAGCCACTGGCATGAAGGACACCATGCATATGCCAGCAGCTGGTTAGGACAAAAAAAGGTCTCCCAGTTTGGGGAAAATCAGCACGTGACTTCTTTCACTATTTGGGAAGTCACTGGGAAGAACTGAAGTGGCTTCTGAAGCCATAAAATCTCTGCAAGCTCTGAAGGAAAGAACAAGTGAACGGAATGCAAAGAGAGAAAAGGGAATTCAAACAGAAAGAGAAGGAAGATTAGGGTTCACTTTTGACAGCTAAGATGCTGGTCTGGGCACAACTGAGGTGAAAACCTGTTACAGCCCAAAAGCTGGATGACTGCTTTTGAATAGTAGCTACAAAAAAGCAAACTTTATTTGGTACTGTTTTGTTCCTGGCCCATTCTATTGCAACTTTCATTACAAAATTGCCATTCAGAGCCTAGGAATATTTGCCATCCAAAATCACATTAAAGAAACAGAATAATAATTCCTGTATCCAAAGAGACTGAGGAACCACAGTAGGATATCAAAGAGAGGAGAAAGAGTGCTAGATATGCAGAGGAGGCAACATACTAATTTAAAAGCATCCAGGAAAGGTTGTCTTTAATCTGAACTACTTCTGCCAAAATGAATCATTTGAATGAGCGTCGAATGAAGTACAATTTAAGACTGGCATCTCCTTATGTGTTTACACCACTCCACTGCTTGATAACTTCACTATGCCCTGCTTACATGCTGCTGGATGACTTTCGTTGGAGCAGCTACTCACCCCTGACTGCCTCCTCCACCACGGCTGGACTGCGATCCCCAACGCACTGCTACCCCAGAGCCCCTGACTCTGCTGGCACAACAGCCCTTGCCAAGACATTTTGAGGACAAGCACGGGACAACCTCCACCGCCTGTTGGTGAAGTCAACAAACAACTTGCTCACTCTGGCTCTGGAAGTCCAAACACACAAATCTGATCAGAGAAGCAACACGACTCTGCCTTAGAAACTGGGCAAACATAATTTGAAACACTAAGAGCCACAGGCAGGCTGGGACTTACCACTCCAGCTTTACCCTCGCAACTCCAATCTCCTGGCTGACAATGAAATGCTTCGTTGCTGCTCTGCCAGGACATAATTTTCTTTCCACCCAGCAACAGGCACGAAGGCATTTGAAATCACACTGTAACCCTGACAGGCGCTCTGAAGCCTTTCAAGGCCAGCAGAAAGAAAAGACAGAGAGAAAGTGAAAGGAAGACAGAAGGAGTATGCAAGGATGGGGAAACTACACTGAATTAGAGTTAATTAAACCCAAGCTTTGACAATGTTTAAATAACAGGATTCTACACCTAGCCCTGGAACGCCTGTAAGAGCTGTCATTTAATTTAAAAGAGCACAATAGCTAAATGTCAGTCTCCAGGCAGATCTTCTGCATCTTTCTGATACTGTATTAGAAAGTTATTATGAAGAAGTTTAGAATTTTTTTCAGTTTGATAATAGCCTTCTCAAACTTCACATCACAAACACTCGATATGGCACTTCCTCTTGTGAAACCAGGAGGAGAATTATCCTGGATAGTGCTAGGAAACAAAAAAAACCAAAATTCTGAAATCTCCTAAGGTAAATCACAGTCTATTCCAAAGATTAAAAAAGGAGTGTATTTTCCTAGCATGACCAATCATCTAATGATAAAATGCCCTATAACAACATGTTTATAAAAAATATCAGATTGCCCCTCTACATTTGTAAAATATTTGATCAAAACGTAGTGATTATTGTACTGCACGATTTTAAAGAATAATGCTAATACTCAGCAGCACAATGTTCAGCTTTTCATCTTCAACAGGCTTTAAGAACGATCTCATTAATTCTTCCATATCCTATTCAGAGATGGTTGTGGATTTCTTTTCAAATGCAAGTTTTGAAAAATGTTTTCTCAGCCTGAATTTATTTGAATTAGCATTTCTAATCAAAATAAAAACAATCAGAAATTAAGTACCCTATTTTACTATAAATGTTGATAAAGAAATCTTCCATATTTTAAGCTACTTTATTGAAAATAGTGTATCTTCAATGAAATCTGGCTGCTATTTCTTCAGCTATTTCACATTTTAAATTTTACTGTATTTAGTTTTGGTATTTACTCTCATATCACTCACAAGATACTCAAAAGAAGAAACATGTGAAATGACCCAAATTGTCAAATCAGTGCACAAGATTTATATGGAAGAAAAATGCAACAAGTTAATATTTAATCTCTCAATAATGATCTTAATGCCCTACAGTGTATTAAGAACAGTAGTATTAAGGGCTCCTGATGATCAACGTGACACATCCAATTGAATATATTTTGGACACAATTATTAAGATAAAGTAAGGTCACAGAGGTAATCTACAGCAGAGGCAGCCATTTAGAAGAGATGTCAATTTAGATGCTCCTCACTCTCAAATAGCAGAAAACAACCTTATTTTGCACTAGTCAGCTGGTAATACCATACCGGTGGGTGCCTCTCCAGACATGAAATCAGAGGACGGCAGCTGAGCTTCAAGTGATCTTGGTGTAGGTAACAGAAATAGGATACTCGAGTTCAGCCAAAAGTATCAGCAGAAAGGTAATCACCAGGGACAAGATTTAAATTGCTCAAAGACCTGGTGGACACAAGCTTTAGGGTAACCTAGAGAGTGAGTGCATCAGCACTGCCTGGCAGTGGAACACCTGAAAATTCACTGGGCATCTTGCTTGTGAGGCTGCTCCCTGCTCCCTGACCCTCCAGCTCTCAGTCCCAAGTCCCAGACCACAGCAGACTCCACTGTAAGTCCAGAGTACGGTATCAAGCCTGTACTGGGTCCAGAGGAGCCAAATCTGGGGGATACCTTCTCTGAAGACAGTGAATAATTGATTTCTGACTAAATGTGAGAATCTAAAAGACAGGGCAGACTGAAAGTAGGAATTCTGTAAGGGCTGTTTAAGAAATTGTCTAAATACTAGCAGAAATCAGCCAAATGAGGTGAATGAGTAGACTGCCTGACTGTAATACAGGCTGAATCTCTCCTTTCCAGAATGCACTTCTGCGTATGGAAAACCTTCCCTTCCTTCTGGAGGCTGTCAAATGTTAAATAAATGATCAGCTGAAATAGAGAGTGCTCTTTGTGGGAGAACTCAACACCAAACTCTTTTAGCGGTTCTCCCTCCCGTGCGCACCTGAAAGAATTTCAGTGTCATACTACAATATGATGGGGTCGCTGAGACACAACACTACCCACGGTGTGAGCCTCGCAGCCGAGCGAAAGGTGTCGGGAAATCAAATACAGGACAAATAACATTTCTAAAGACAACAAATAACTCTTTATTTCTATCTGCTGGAAGCAAAAGGAGAAAGCGACAACACTGAAAAATACAGGAAATGAGAAAAGCCTAAGCTATTAATAGTTTCAGTACAAATTCAAACAGCACAGAGAGAAATATTCTTTTGTTGTTTTTTTTTCCTTCTGTTGGGCTTTACTACCCTACTTAAAATCTTCTCTCTTTAAGCAGTAATCTTCACGGATCCTAACATGGGTCTAGCTTTCCTTGTGCGTCTCTGGCTGAGAAATCTGTCCTTCCTAATTACTTCTAGAGCAGTGACAAAAACCTTGTTGATCTGACCAGACAAATTCTGGCAAGTAAAACATTCAGAACTGCAACTATGAACATGTCGACTGCTGAGAGATGGGGATGATAACAGCACAGTTGATAACAATAACAGGGAGATAGGGAAGGATGAGAACTTAATTTTTGGCCATGTTCCATTTAAAGCAACTACAAAAGACATCTAATAGAGATGTCAGAGGCAGAGACTCTGACAAGACATCTAAGAGAAGATGTCAAAGAGGCAAGGGGCTGCTTACAGAGATTTCACTCTCTGGCTGAAGTGATACAATCCCCAGAGACTCAATACAAGTATAACGATAAGTGATTTCATTTTTATTTTTTTTTAATTGAGAAGGCAAGACAGTCTTAAAGGATCTTCATATGCAATATTTTTTTGTTGCAAAACCTCGTATTAGGAAGTGTGCTGCCATGAGACAAACACTCCCTTTTCTAGATGGAAAACATGCAGCAGTTCTGTGCTTTACAGTGGGCAGATACACTAGTGGAAATATTTCCGAGCCTTACTATTTATGCTTTAAACAAAAAAGAGGAATTTCTACCTCTTTACATCTTTGAAGAGTGAGTCACTTGTGCTTGATTTATTCTCTGCAGTCTGCTGTAGCATTGCATGATATAGGCTCAAATACAGGTCCTTCTCTAACAATCTTGAAGATTTCCTCGCTCCCTCCCTTCTCTCCTTCCTTCCCTCCTACTCACAAGCATCATGGATGTTGTCACTTGATTACTGACAGCATTTTAGATGACTCATCATTATAACTGATCAATAACATACCTCTTCTGTTTAAAACCAAGTGCATAAGTACCACCACTCTGTTTGAATGGACTTGCTGCTCTTCCAGGTCACCGTATGGCTATCCATTTTTTAATTTCTCTCCTGCTCTCTTATCATTCATGAACAGTTTGGGATAATTCTGAAAAGATCTTGATCTGTATTGATGAGGAGAGTGAGACCAGGGCATGGACGTGAGGGAAAAACATTAGAGAGGCTGTTTGTGACCCTCACGGTATTGCAAGAAGTCCTCATCAGTAAGTGGCTCAGGAAGTGCTTGACTGTCACCGAGACTGAGTCACAGGACTATCAGCGATTTCTGGTTTTGTTCCTCAGAGTTAGGTACTCTGTAGTGACTGATGCCTTTCTGCATATTTGACTAATATTTGTTCGGAAGATTTGGAATATATTTTTCCTCCATTTGTTCTGGAGTCAGGTTTGTCTGTTCCCAGGATGAAGATGATACCTTCAAAAAGCCTGGGCTAAGCACTTTCTGCAAGAGACGAGAGTATAACCTCACAGCAGCGTCTGTGTGCGGACTAGACTGATAAGTATCAGTATCAGAAACAGTGTCAATGACAAGGGAAGCAAATGTACCTTCTGAAGGATGAGCTGTTAGTGAGAGAGAGCTACATCTTCTGCATGGTTATATTTAGAGGAACGTCCCTCGCAATACAGACTCTTTGTGTGTCCTTCATATACCTAGGGTAAGAACTTAACCTTTCCCTACCTCTAAAATGGTCTTTCTGCATAATTTCAGTTTCAGCTTGTCCTATAGAGTTTCGACTGCCTTGATCCTTCACTAAGGTCCTTCCAGGCGAAATGTTGATGCCCACTGGACTCTTCTGCAATGCTAGCTTTGCCAGGAAGAACAAGTTTCTTAGAAAAGCCAAGAAAAGCACTCCCACTCTCTGTTCTCCAATTGCTAGAGTTCTGCCAGATGAGGAAATTCTGTGATTCCCATTCAACTTGCTCTAACAAAGTTTTCCATGTAGTATGCGTGTACGATGTACAGCACACAATTATTTACCAGAAAACTGCTTTCATTTTCAAATGCCATCTACGAATCAAAAGTATGCACCCATAGAGCAGAGATTCTGCTACTGCCCATACGTATGAGCAGCGCATTGGGGAGCATCGTATTGCAAAGAACATTTTTTGGTGTTTTTCCCTTTCAATAATTCTCCAGTTGCAATACAGAACTCAGTATTTCAGAAAATACAAATGCTGATGAATTAGTGGTTCTGTGGCACTTAACCCCCCCGAGCACCGTAACCGAGAGACCTCCCCCTGGATTTTCAGTGACTGTGTTTTACAGTAAATGAGTATTAAAAGATGCACTGCTTGGAATCTTGTCTTTGCTAATAATTTCCAATATATATGAAGAGAATGAAACGTTTAAACTCAGGGATGGGGGATTAAAGGATATCCGTGATGAATGAGCTGTAGAGCTGAAGAGAATTTGTTGTACATCCTGACCAGTATAGCAGTGAAAGTAATCAATCCATTACCTCTCTACTGAGAGAAATGGCAGAGAGATAAGAGGATAATGAATGCCAGGCACAATACTGATAAGAAAGACACTTAAAATGACCAGCCAGAATATATTCCATAGTTAATAGCGCTGACAAAAACAGTGACAAAGTAATAATTTATTCATGGAAAAAGAGCCATTCCTGTGAAAATCAAGGTAGCATTTTAAATTAAGGCAACTATTGAAATCAGAGTAGCCTTATTAACCAGTAGCCATTAATGAAGTATTGTAGAAAAGAATACTTTTAAGGGCTCATTTTGCCATTAGCACATGGGATAAATTGCAAAATCCTGTTACAAACACAGATTTTTTTTTTCTCTTCCAACCCTTTCTGCCTTTTTTCTTAACTCTTTTCTTTAGTGCAGCAAAAATTCATATGAAGCTCTGCATATTCACATGCAGCCTGAATGGATAAGGCTTTTGCCCAGTGCTGACAAGCCCCTATCCCACAATCTTTTAAGAGGCTGACCTAGATTTTGAGTCCAATAATAACACTGAGTACTGCCAAGACTGAAATTTGAATATATTTGATGATTCAAAATGCAACACTTAATTAATAAACCACACCTATTAAAAACTGTGAGTTTTTCTCTTTCTGTGCCTGAGCACTGTGCTGTATGAACACACTGTGCAACATGAAGTGTTGGAGATATACACGGCACGGCAGCGACTGTGTTGACTGAAATAAAATCTGCATTTGCTCCAAATGGCTAAGGTTATGACTAAAAACCAGGCTGCTCCATCTTGATTTTCTTTTCAGATTTCATTATTCCATTTCTTCAATGCTTATACTATTCCTAAGAATGTTTGGGGTCATTATCTACTTGGAAACTGAACCAGTGGTCAAGTATACTGGCTTTCCTGGTACACAAACAAGCTATCTAACCATATAACCTTCTGACCTTAAAGTCTATTACTAAAATTCTAAACCATTTATTTTCAACAAAAATATCTTTCAATTATTCAAAGAATTTCTTTCTCGTATTTCAGTTCTGGTGCCAGACAGAGATAGGTTTAGAGGGTTTATCACTTTCCACATACAATAATTTTCTCCCTACATGTCCATGACAGATACAGAGCTGTACTGTCAGATTTGCTGTCTCATCTTAGACAAAATTAAAACATAACTTTCAGGGACTTAATGATATTTTGAGAATTCTATTTTTATATAAAAGCAATTTTACGTATCCATTACAGTTAGGACATTATCTATGCTAATAAATGTGCACACCACAAACCTAACTGGGCAATTACATCTTTCATCCTTCTTTCTAATGAGGATGGTGAAAGACTCTCATAAGCTTAAAAGCATTAGTTACTTAGGTCCTTGAGTAGAAAGTGTCTGAGGGAGAAAACAGTCACTAGATTACGCAAAGGTTTCCTTGGTGGGCAGCTCAGAAAAGCTTAGGGGACAAGGAAAATGGTTATTTAATGTACATATGCAATACCTTCTGTTGCAATTGAGCTCAGAGAGCAGACGGCTGCAAGACGGAGAAACAGTCTTCAGATCCCCCAGCTGCCTGTATTAACCCACAGCCAAAAGAGGGCTTGCTGGGTACTCTGAGCACAAAACAGACTTTTATTCAATTCCATCTGAGCTCACGCAGAGATAGTGACAGTTTTCTCAAAAGGGAACACAACTTGCCTTCTCAGCTCCTGAGCGTCGGTAACGAGCTGCTCTAATCGCCTTAGAGTGGCTCAGAATAACTGGGCAAAGGAAATGCCGATAAAAAATTGCTGAAGCACTGCTTGTTGTACGCTGAAACTATGCTGGTTTGTCATGTTCCGTTCTGGGTTTTGCAGGTGCAAATATGCCACATTCCCGCGGGTCAACAGGGAATTTTGAGAGACCTGATAAATTCTCTTAGGCTTCCAATACCCTAACTGATCACTAGTCCCTGTGCCTACAAAGCCTCCAAAACCCTGGATTTTTGGTCCACGTGCACCCTCAATACTGGAGATTCAGAAGGCAAACAACACGCCCTTTCCACCTTCACTCCCACATCCCTCTTCTCTCCCGTACTCCACTTTCCTTCCTGTCTGCCTTTTCCTACTTTTTCCAAGAATCTGGTATCATTTGGAGGTCTTGTCCTTTCTTTCAATGACTGGAGTCGGCAGTAGTGGATTTCATGGATTTCCAGGGGGACTCTGTCAGGCTTTCCTGACTTGTGGGAATACTCCCCATTAGTTCTAAAGAAGCTGCAATCCAACAGTATGATGGCCACTGTAAGGAGATTCTGTCAGGAGCCCAAGGTGACCATCCTCCTAATACAGAGACTTGGAAAAAAACACCTCTTTGAGGATGATTTCAGTTAATAAGAAATTAAATCACTTCTCTAAACGAACATGGTCTTTTCTGGTTTACTTTGAACGTAAGGTTTGTTATGGTTGGTAAGAATGATATTTAAAACACTCAGTGCTCATCAACACCAGTCCAACTGACAATGGTTTCCAGCTTACAAAGCAAGACAAGGAATCTGAAGAATAAATTAAATGAATGAAATTAAAATGTCAGCAGAGAAAGTAACTAATCTCCATCAAGTCTCTTATGTAATCCAGATGCTTTTGCTGCTGTTATTATTCAAAACCCTTGGGGAACCAAGGATCTAGGTCATCTGCAGGATAAAGAGTGTACTATCCAGGAATCAATATTCACAGTAGTAAATTAAATTATAGTCGTGCCCATGAAAAGTTTTATTATTACAAGGAGCACTGACAATTTAAACTCAACAGGAAAAAATAAATCTAAGCTATCTGGTAAATTTTTCACCACGACACCTCCCTATATACCATGCTGTCAGTTAAAGTGTCAATAATTCTTTAACTTTCTGTGAAATAAGATACTGTACTTTCTCAGTAAGCATATGGCTACTATAATGATAGGCTTAGATAAGCCGTGCGTCTGTTGGAAGGGCCATTTCAATTAATATGGCAAAGTTATATTGCCGTTAACACTAACGAAACACCGGTACCGCCAATGAGGTGTTTCAGACATCCTACAACATGCAACTGGCATTTGTAGTGGGATTTTTAACCACAGTGCTATTACAACAGAATTTCTGATGCCTAAAATATGACAGAAAAGTAGATTTACAGGAATGCTAGTAGACCAGCCACGCAGTTTTAAGAGTTGCCATTAGCTGCAATGTCTCGGTGTAGTCTCCTACTGTTTCTTCCACAGGTTTTGGTGGTCAGATTGTATTTACGTATGACCAAACCCCAATTTAAGACACTGTCCAGATGCAGAAGTCAAATCGTGTGATAGTTTTCAACCTAATTGAAGTTGATAGCATATGATTGGGAACTGAAGGCAATTGCATAGCGTTTATCTAAGCAGTCACATTTCTGTTTTTAAATGTCCACAGAAAAGCTTCTCATTTCATGGTACATTATGAATCACATTCTTTGCATTAACTGATGAGGAAGGCAGACTGGTTTGATTGATTGCTTCAGCTGGCAGAGCTCAACTCATCTTAACTGCACACTCCAGGGCATTCCCGTGCTGTTCTGTGCACTGCGCCGGGCGCTGGCACAATCCCTGCAGCCTCCCTCGATCCAAAGCAAAAGGAAGTGGTCCCAGTAAAAGATCTGCTTCCACTTTCCATCCCTAACAACACGCTGGTTTCTTGTCTAGCACTGGAGATGACTTTTTTTGACTCAATTTCTCTTTGTAATCCTGGGAGAAAAAATGAAACATGTAGATCAAAGAGAAAAGTTGCTAAAGAAGTGCAGCACTATTCATACAGGAGAACTGGCTGATTCCTTTTCTCAAACATATATAATCCCTCACAAAAGACTCTATAGAGCCACGTAACAATGCTACTTTGGGAAACTTCAGAAAGCCGAAATTCCAAAAACTGTGCAAGTAAAGCATTAAGATCAGAATCAAGGATTGAGAGAAAGAATCGCTTCCTTTTTAGCTCAGCAGTCATGGAAGGTTCAAATACATCCAAAAGCTGAAGTCACAGTTTGCTAGTTTCTCACCGAACACCCGAGGCTCAGCTTGCACAGAAAATTAAGAAGGTTTTCCTTAATTGTTTCCCGAGTGTACAGATGACAACACATATCTACAATTAATATATTCTTCTGCTTAACTTGGGAGGTGGAAGGCATCACTCTGAACCAGTGCTTCTCTTGCCAAATGAACCAGCAGATGCAGCAGGCCCAAGAGATGCTGAACCTTCTGATCCCAAAGACAGGCAAGTTGTCATGATGCTTCAGCAGCATCAGATGCCTCTGAGGAACATGAAAGCACCAGGCACTGAGTACCAAGACGTGAAATGGGTTTTCACGTGCCACTCCAGCCGAAAGCGTTTGGGGAAAAAAACATGCGCCTGTCCTTCCAAGTGTGCGTGACATCTAGGTGAGGGGAAAGGACCTCCTGAGATTATCAACTCGCTCTTGTTTCTTTAGTGCTTCTCTGTCACCTGCAGCCAGAGGAGAGTTGAAATCACAGGACCCACCATGCCTGTCAGAACAAAGAGCTTCTGTCAAGTGCCTCTGCTGATCATAATTAAAGTGGCACAAAAGAAATATTTAGAAAAATGGAGAAAGGAGGGAGCAGATGGATGGAAGTAGGAGCTGGTGGCTCACTTCTGCCTGCCCCTCCTCAGCAGTCAGTTTGCAGCAATAACAATGGGCTTTCTCTCCTGATCCTGTCCTAGCCAGATGATTAAACACCCCTTTTTGTTACTGCAGTCTCCTGGTGACTGAGATCTCTGGTTATAGATGAACTATTCCTTAATCACAGTGAAAAAAATTACCAAAGCTGCTGCATTCTGTAGCACTCTGCATTCACCCATGTGCTGAGAGCAACGCAAAAAAATAGTAAAAATAAAAAGCTATTACACATTAACCTACCTGGCCCAGGAAACACATGTTTAGAAGACTATTACAAAGGCCTATTATTATGTCTGAGCACACAGCACAATGTATTGCCAGAAGACAACTGGTGGACAAAGCTGAAGAGCAGCCAGATCTGAACAGAATCCAAACCTCACTCCCGTTTTATCCTCTTTATCAAGCCCAAATCACACTTCTTCCAGCTCCTCATCTCCCCTGTCTCTACACACACCGAGTTAACAAAAAATTTCTTGTCGCTGTTAATGAAAGCTTATAGCCTGCAATATACTGTTGAGCTGCCCTGATTCTATCTAATACACATTTTATTATTTCGGGATTAATAACAAGAACAACTGACAACACTACAATATACTTACATGGCACCTTAATTTGAAGATTGCAAAGGATATTACAAAAGACTGAATAAGTATTAATATGTCTTTGTCCCCGGCTAGCAGAAAACACTGATGCACACAAAAACAAAATTCATTTGGGATCTGAACAAAGAATTCTCAGGTTCTTTGTTCGGTGAGGAGGGTGTCCACAACTGGTACGCTTAACTTTAATTAGATATAAAAATACACCTCTGCCCCGCGCCGGAGGTCAGTGTGCCAAGCAGAAGCTTAGGAAGCTTAACGGCAGCCTCGGATGGCTACAGTGGATTGTGTCCCACGGCAGCCTGAATGTCACAGCGCCGTCTGCTCCAGCACCATGAGCCACTGTCAGGCCCACATTTACTGCACCCACTCCGGCTGACACGTTTTCTGGATGACACCACTGAAACCCAGGCTATGCTATGGCTTTGCAGTTAAGAGTTAACTGCATGGTATTCATTTATTCTTCTGCGCTTTCGATTTTATCAGAGAGGTCTGATTACTTATCAGTGCTGATGCCAAATGATTTACATCAAGATGAAGAATTTACATGAAAATAAGTCATCAGCACTTCATGCTGAGTTCCATAGGACTTCAGAGAAAATTATAATCTTTCTATATAGTTTAAAATTCCTCCTTTAAAATACCTTAATAGTATTCTATAGGAAGGATGAAAACCGTCCCCTTTTCTCTTCCCACTCCCCCCACCCCCCCAAATCCAGAAAAGGATGCTATTATATGTTAAAATAGGTACCCAGATTAGTTTACAAAAGCATATATACCTTTAAAATCATCTCATAATTCTTATAAACCAATTGGACTATAATAATTTATAATTTTATAGACCTTATCTATATGATGTTATGCATTAATTTAAAATATACAAATATTTTTGAGCTAAAACGGCCATTCTGAGTATACAGATCACAATATATTACCATATGCTTAGATCATGATGTGGCTGAACTGCAGTTTCATTCGCTGTGTGTAAGAGAAATGTAACTTACATTCAGAATTTGACAGCAATGTTGAAATGGTCCAATACCAAATTGTACACAGGTTTAAAAATAAACAGCTTCATTATTTTTACACTGAGTTTCCTCAGCTCTAATAGCATCTATATGAGGTTTAAGCCCAGGTAATTTTTGAACATTTGGAAACAGTCTCCCGCATGATGAGACTCAAACATGTGTTTAATTGTGTATTTTGCAGCCCACTTTAAATGAGCATTTAAAGTTATTGTTAACTGTGACTACTCTTTGCTAAAGCTTCCCATCAGATTTCTCTCCAGTTTCCAAAGGAAGGCAGTACCATAAAGCACAGACTCCAGGCCCTTTGGCTGTTCTACAGGACACATTAGATACGTGCATAAATCATTGCAGGATTAAGGTCCAAGTTAGTTTGGACTTTCTGACGGAAAGCTTTTCTTTCTGCAATAAACTATCACTCAGCTCATCAAAAACGAACCCCAAACCAGATAAACCACATTTGGAAAAAACTTCAGCTCGTATAAACCAGTTGTGCCACAGTATGATAACTCTAAAATGGCCATAGATAACACGGCCAATTTTAAAATGCACCGTCATAAAGAAAGCAAGCACTCGCTCTTCTAGTCCAAAGCCCTGAAGGGAAGTATTTTTTTTTTTCTGAAACAATTACAAATAACTGAAAAAAATAAAACGGAATTTGGTATGAAAATGCCTCCCACACAGCCATCTCCACAGCACTGCTAATGTGTTGCTGTAACGCTTTTCGTGAGTGATTATATACTTCGGTTTTCACATACCCACTGAGTTCAGTCATTTACTTTGATTTATTTAAACGTAGTTACAAATAAACATTTGAAAAGTATAGGTAAAACATGATTTTATTTTATTTTTCAATTTTGTGCTTTAATTTTGCCTGTATTCACGTCTTCCTGTTCCTCCCCTAGAGAGACACATTTCCCTCTTCTCAATTTTCAAAGATGAGCCTTGCCACTCTATTACTCTTAGTCTGAACCTGGGAGATAATAGGGTAAATTTGACAAAACCTGTGCAGGAAATGAACACTCATTCATTTATTAGTGAGTCTCACTGGGCACCATTAAACTTGTAATAGAAAAGTTATCGAAAGGAAGAGAACAAACCTACTGAATTAGAAACCCAGACGCTGGTGATGTCTTCAGCTTTTTCACTAATTCCCAACAGGTTGTTAATGGATGGCATTGCTCCCAGCTACAGGGAATTAAGGAGTTAACATTTAAGGCTGACAGGAAGAACAAATTATGATCCCTGTACAACACTACTTGCTCAGTATTGCTGCCAAGGGGCACAAAGGTTGGGGACCAGTGCACTAATCTTATTGCATAATTATAATATTACTTTTCAAGCCATTTCTGTGAAATCCTGAAGCTCTGCACAAAGTGTAGGTGACTACAGCAACCCGGAGATAAGCAACACTGACTTTGGGAGTCTCATTTCCCTAGCCTAGAAGTGATTACGCAGGATAATTGGAGATGGTTAGTGGAGGTATATGTATCTCTGGTAAATTCTTGAAATGGAACTTTGTATCCTGCATTTTCAATTTATGGGATAAGTACATGAAATACTGAGTATCCTGGGAGATTTTATGAATATAAATAAACACAATAGACATTGGAAAACAAGTTTGAGAATAGTTTTCATATTCAATAATAAATCACTTCTCAAACGTTCATGGATTTTATGATTAATGCTATTAGTTGTTAATTAGCTAAATAGATCTGATTTAACTGTGTGAATTTCTCGACCTTCCTATCTGTTGCTTAGATAAACAGCTACATAGTGTATGCTTTATTACATACATAAAAATGTCTCATGTTATAATGCATAAGTACATATTGATGTTACACTTCCTTTCTGTGATATATGCATTAAGTCCCAGGCCACTCTGAAAAGAAACTACAGATCTTAATAATTTATGTTCCAAGTTTTAGCCAGGATTATTATTATGGTAGCTTTTGAACTTTTTCTTTTAGTAACATAATATATCATAGTAAAAATGCACAGACAAGCGATGTGTCAGTTTGATTTTTTTCCACCTGATTCAGCAACCCAAAATTCAGACACAGCAGTTTAAGCAGAGTTGCACACTGAAGAATTTAAGTCTAAGCATTTAATCTGTTCTTTCCATAAATTTCTGCTGCTTGTGCTATTATAATGATGTTACCAGAGGAAGTTTATTTATATCGTAGATTTTCAGCATCAGCACATTCAGAATACAACAGCAATCATTCATTCAATAGCTAACAGCAATGTAATAATATCATCACTATCACTCTAAATATCAAAAGAACATTTAAAGAAAAGACAACAGAAAATAAAGTCACTTTGAACGAGCAGTAACATGGAATTCACTAACCCCAAAATGTATCTTTGAAGTACACGTACACACAAGCCAGCACAGAAATAAATAGCAATTATGCACAGCTACTTTGCAGCAACAGGTTGCATATAATTAAACAATAATAAATAAGGGGATCTTTATGGGCCCATTAATAGGAACATACACTCTAGAGAGCAACATTTTAAGATCTTAAGCCTTGTGCATCCCAAAACACCTAAAGAGATTTTGCTCATAAGCAAACTATAGCCAGCAAGACTGTAAAGCAGAAGGGGCAGGCCCGACACCACTCTGTCTAGACTACGCACAACAGGATCGCAGTAGGCAAACATGAAATGCCAAGACCGATGGTGACAGGCAGGAACCAGTCTCCCTTTTTTTTTTGTTTTTGAGACTATGCACCATAACTTCTTTTTTAACAGACTCAGATCTACCATGAAAGCTCTTCTCCCTGCTGTTCCTAATGTATATTGTAAAGAGCTACCAAGAACAGCACTTTAAAGGGTCACTTGTCATTCTCTCTTCCCTCCTCTGCCTGCTTCCCCAGTATTTAGATAATAATGGATCTGGTTAAAATCACAAAGTCCAAGAACATACTGAAGGAGGTTAAAAAAGCTAGACCTGTAAAAGCACAGAGAAAGACTCCTATTGAAAATGATGTTAACAAAGCGATACTCTCTGAAGGTGAAGAAGCGGTCAAACCTGTGTGTACCCATGTTTTAAAAGAAAAAGTAAATCATTTCTCCCTATTTTTGCAGCGTGTGTGGGTGTGAGCGCGTGGCGTTGGGAGAAGGGCAGCTTTAGAAAATGAATGGGTGAGCATGGGAAAGGCAATGCAAGTTGGAATAAAGTTTGTTCGAGTAACAGTAAACACGAACACTGAGCTTGTAACAGGGTCCTACAGGGCTTCAGTCAAAACGGAACCATAGATGAAGACCACTACACATGGCCAGAATGCTGCCTGCGTCAACAGGAGAAATCATGATGATGTTACCCTTCCAAGGGGACAGCTCAAAGGTACTGATATACATGGACATGAATGGAGGTGTCTCAATGGTGATGCAGTTTGTGTTTAACCACAGGTCTGCTTAGATCCACCTGGGAGCCCATGCTAAACAGGAAGGAGGAGAGTTTTCCAGATGGACTGGAAGGAAAACTATGTGGTGCTCTTAGAGATGCTTACAGACATACTTCCCCAAGTGTAATGAGCAGCATGGGAAAAGAAAGTGCTGGGTTGAAAAGGAAAGAGATGGTGTCTAAGTAGCTGTGGTATTTCAGGTGGGATGTTTGAGTGCAGCAGCTTCTTCAGTAGTTAACAGCACACATGAAAAACTGGTAGACAGGAAATGCACAGGTTTTTAAGGACTTTTAATGTGAATGCAGGTAACGTATTTGATGAAGTAGAATGAACGCAGGCAATAGAGAGATTCATAAAGTTGGGCAATCTGAAGAAGGTTTACAATCTTTCCAGTAGTTTCCTCAAACGCTCTAGAAGGAACAGGCTTGGTCATGTCAAAGCCAAAGGAAATGAAGGTCTAGGGGCCAGTATCTGAGATGAAGGGAGGCAAGAAAAGAGCTTTGGTTATGAGAATGACCTGGAAAGCCTGTATCATGCAAACACAGAAAAAGCTGCAAGACTTTACTCAACCTGGCTGTGAGGAAGGACACGTACATGTTGAAGACAACAGCTGGAGAGCCCAGGTGAGAAGATACTGTTGCTCACAGCAACTGAGCAAAGGAGGTGGTTAATCACTGGCTTTGAGTAAAAGCAGCTTAAACTGGTGGAAAGACATCTGCAGAGTTACAGGCTGAGATTTTAGTAGGACGTAAGGACTGGGATCCATATGACTTGTTGTGGCTGTCTACAGCTGGGCCAGTTGTTCATGGCCCTCTCGATAGACAGTGGAGATGTAGTCAAGAGCGTCAATGGAGTCAGACGCACAATTCACATTTTGAATATCAGACTAACTGCCTCAGACTCCTTTCATGTTCTTGTCTAGATCTCCACTGACTGGAAAAAGCGCCTATGGCAACTACCTGAAATGCCAACACCTACCCCATAGGTGGCCTGAAGTAAAGTGAGATGAATTTTATCCCGGGAAACCGATCCCCAGATTGGTTTCCCGGGTAGTCTAAATCGTTAGACTAGATATGTCTCTCAACATAGTTTCTCAATCTTGCTGAAAAGCGTAACTCTTTCCTTGGGAATCTGGGGAGCAAGTGGATAGTTATACCTGGGTCATTATTGTAGAGGGCAAAGATGATAATACATAATCTTAGAACATGTGATTCAAGACATTACATGTTGTGTCTACTTAAATAACATGAATAAATCAGCATGGTGTAGCCCAGGTACTTAAATCTATAGAACAAAATAAATAAATATAATTGTGGGCAGAGAAAGCAAACTGCCCGGAAGGTACAGGTACAGTCACATTGAAAAATGCCACCTCATAAAGGCAGTAATCTCTCTCAGACAGATCTTCATTATAGCTAATCATTATTTTGCCAAAGGCACTTACGGCAACATATTTCTAGGGGAAGGAAGGCAGGCGGCAGGGAAAAGGAAGAAATTTCTCAAGTCCCTGCCCTCTCACCCCAAAATTGCAGCCCAACGCGAAAGTCAAATATTTCACTTCAGCTGGAAAATTCTAAGAAAGAGTTCAAATGGAATATTGTAGCAGGTGAAATTGAAAACGGGGCAGATAAGTGGTTGCAAGCCATATACTCCCCTCTGGCACTTTTTAATCAGGAATACAGGACTCTTAGGTGGAGGCAATATCACATACTTACACTGGATTATATGGTCCAAGTAATAACCTTGCATTGGTAATAAATTAATTTTTTCCTATAAAAGTTGGTTTCATTTTAACACAGATATCTCCGCTGAGGGGTATGGTTGGATATTTCCACATCAGCACACATGCTTAATGCAAAATGAACAACTGTGCTCTCCCCCTCCCTCCTGATGAAGCCAAGATAGTCCAAGACAAAGCCTGGTTAATAAACCAGTTGTAAACAATCAGAGAAGACAGGCAATGCACTGAGCTGTGAATTGCCTTCATACAAACCAGGGGATTGCAAGGTAGATACGGTGTGAAAGCCATCTTAGAACTAAGATAAAAGAGACAATAAAAAGAAAAAGATAGAGGAGAGCAGACAGACAGAAAGCAGCAGGAATATAATTTCCTTTAAAAATAATTGCATTCAATTTATGCTCTTACTTTACACTCCCAGTACTAAGTAATCTAATCAGATGCATATGGTTTTATTCTCCAAGGTACACACAAAACATGCAATAAAATCCCCATAAAACATGACCTATGGTGACTCACTGCAGATTTAAGAGGATAAATCTGTTTTTTTTCCTCCCCTTGCTCCACTTAGCCAAGGTCTTTCGCAACCTTGTGGCCTCCTTCCACACCTCAACTTCCACATAAATCTTTCCCCTTGGATTTAAATATGTTTTTGCTTACTTGCTCCTGTCATCTTTTTGGTTTAGGGGCACTGGAGGTGCCTCTTCTCTTCGGGCAAGAAAGTCTAGCTGGAGGACCTCTGCTCACTGCTGTGAAGCAGCCATCCTTTCTGAATCTTAATTTTGCACAGCTTCCTATGACCAGCTATTTATGACACCAAAAATTCCCTTTGATTCTCCCCTGATCCAACCTTAATGTGGGAGAACACACAGACATTTATAAAAGTCTATCTGTAAAACTTTCCTCCTCTTTGCTTTGCCAGTGTGAGTACGACAGTTTCTTCAGCAGCAACAATAAAATCCCAAGTTAATGTTTTCCAGGAAGAAAGCTGGACAGGTATTTCATGCATGATATAGAAACAGAGCGTGAAAGTAGCCAGGGCAAGATCGATACTTTCTCGAATAAAGTCAGTGGTATTATGGATATATTGATTTACCAATCTGTGTTGTGCATTACGTATCATTAACGGATTTTGTGCCTTAAAAAAAGTTTAAACTATAAAAGGTTATTTAGCAGAAAAGTATGCAGATCAAGCTGTATTTCACAAAAAGGGTTGTTCTCTGACTGCCATATCATTGCTCAATACACTTTGTATCAGACCCATTTTAACTGCCAGGACTTGAAATCAGCCAAGGTACAACTCCATCATGCAGAGGAGTGACATTTTGATCTCATTTTCAGCTGATACAGTCCAGAAGGCAACGGTGAGACAACCTCCAGTGTGCCAGTTTTCTGCCTCCGAAATCTTCACCAGAGATGTGTCCCCTAATTTCAGCTGTTATGCCCACAGATGAAAGAATGGTCTCCTTTAGACTTGCAGAACACAAATCATGTAGGGCATCACAGATCACTGTGACTGTCTTAACTCACCGCTAGGACCAAAGGGAAAGCCAGGGCATTTTTCAGGACACTCATAAAATCTGATTCTTCCAACTGCACGTGCAGAAAGCTGCAACCCCCTCCTTTTGTTGCTTTGCAGTTCTCTTGATGAGTAGCCCCATATGTTTGTTTTATTTATTAACTTTGGTTATTTAATAACTTATACAAGATTCCAGACACCCTAACATTATTTATTATATACACATACCTCACGTTACACCAATTATACAATCTATATAATTAAAGTAAACCTTGGCAGCCTCACAATCATCAGCCCTATAGGATCTCAGCCAGTCACCTAGGAGCTTGTTTCATCTTCAAGGAACGATGGCCCTAGCCTTTCCATCAAATCTTTCTTGAACACATACTGAGAATATCACCAAGAAGTTCAGATAAAAGAGCAGGAGGGTGATTTCCAGACTCCTCGCAGACCGTCCTGTCAGCCTGATTTCTGACAAGGTAACTTTAACTAGATGCACATCCAGCACACAGCACAGCGTGCACTGGGGGGCTGCATCATTAGTGAGGTTAAAAAGTGAGGTGACACCACAGTCACAGTCATTAATGGTAACCAGCAGAAATAGGATGCCTCCACGTACACCTAAGCATTGTGAAGTCCCTGGATGGGCAGTGGAAAGGCCTGTTGGCTGGAGTGACTGCTGCTTCACAACAACCATATACTGCCCCATACCTCTGAATTTCCTGCCTTCTTGTCTCACGGCTCCATAAGATCCTTTGGGATCCACAGTTAAACCAAGCCCTGTGCTCTTTTCTTCTGCTATTGGCTGGGCAACTTTCCCATTTGCTTCTCCGGTGAGAGATGTCCTGTGGCTATAGCTTCCTTATAACATCTGTTTTCTACAAAACAGATATTTACTGTTCCACTGCTCCAAAGATGGCATCAAAATTTAGGTCCTCTCCCCCCCTCACAGATGATTTAGTGGGACACGATAGATCTCCCTTCTTGATCTACTAGCTCCATGACTGCCATGCAGAACAGTCTTCAAAAGATCGTGTCACTAAGGCTGTTGAGGCTGGCAATGCCCTGAGAGGTGGGAGACATGAGTTCGAGTTCCTAACACAGAGGAGGAAACTGAGTCTGGCTTTCCTACTTGTCAAGTAAAATCCCTACCCAACTTGACTGTTCTTCTTTGTCATCCTCTCCTTACTTGGTCTCACATGAATTAAAAGCCTAAATGATGGAGTTTGAGGGTGTGAATCCAAGTTTCCAAAAGGAACTCAGGTCTTCAAAAGAAGTGAGATTTTATATGTACCGACATCTTTGTTCTTTCCTATTACCTGTTCTATGTGTGATGCCGGCTGAGCCAGCTGCCTCTTGCGATCTCTGTTCTTAAAACCCAGATCAGATCTGCTAACTCCAGCCTGGAGCCCAGAGCCTGGCTCTGGTGCATCGGCGTGCTAACGCCTAAGCCCTTCTGGGGACAGACAATGGTCGAGGTAAAAGAAAATAAAAGCAAACAGTGCCAGGGCTGCAGGGCAGCAATGAGGCAGCCTGAGTCTGGTAAGGAGCCATAGCAGCTCAAAGAGATTTGCAGAAGTGTTGTGGTGAAAGTGAGGGGAAGGCTCTAGAGATTCCAGGAACAAAAGAATGGGCAGAAAGGTCTGCTTCAATATCTAGACCATGCAGAGGTACTATAATTCTTTTTTTTTTTTTTTTTTTTTTTTTTTTTTTTTTTTTTTGCTGTTGTATGCTCAGCGGCTTTCTCAAGTTGCATATTTTCATTCCAGGCTGAGTGATAAAGACTACCGAAGATTTTCTTTTTCTTTGACTAAAAATGCAGTTTTTAGAAAACAACCCCACTTACACGTCCTTCTAAGGATTTTAATCCCTTTTCTGCAACGAGCGAATGTGGGGGAAATACAGTGCTACTACTATTATTTTAAATTTAGTAAGTGAATTTTGGTATCAACATGCAGAATTTCCAAACCTTTTCTTCTACACTGTTCTACCCATACACATGACTACACCCATTACACTCTCAACAACAGCAACAGCAAAAGTGAGAGGAACCAGAGAAAAGGGTTTGTATAATGAAAGCACGGACACAACGCTGCAGATCTGTGAATGCTGCTGTCACAATACTCAACTGCTGGAAAATACAGAACAGCAAATGTCTCATTTCTAGCTCCACTTCAAGGGGTAAGAGAAAGGTGATCACTGCATACCTAAAAGAGAGCTTTCCACAAAGCAGACTGCAGTAATGGGTCTGGAATTCCTGAGCAGTTCATAATTCAGTTTTTACGTTAAACAAAAGCAGACAGACAAGAGATAAATGAAAGGGAAACCCCATGGGGAGAGCAGATACACCGTGGACATGACTGGCCACTTTGTACTCCTGTTGCCCTCCAGTAAAAGAAGGCTAAATGCGTTGTTTTGAATTTCTGAGTAAATATTGGTACTTGTAGCGGTTAAACAAGATGCTGTACTAGAATCTGCCAATCCTTTATTTATACCTAGCCAGGGGACAGGGTAGGCAGTTACAGGATGAGCATACGCTGACAAGCTCTTTTAATCCAGTCACAGAGAAACCACCACAGGAGTGGAAAGTAATTTTACCAGGCAGGCTTGTATAATTTGTTCTTTTTCTACACTGACGATTTTTTATTTATTGTGGTTTTAGGATAAGAATATAAGCACACAATAACAACGTAATGCACTAGCATCACAAACCAGCTGAAACTGCAGCATCAAACTTCAAAAAAGCCCAGTTTTGGACTTAGGACAACAAGAACTCATTCCACATTCAATAACACTCAAACTAGTGCAACCTCCAGACAAATGCAGTATGGTCCTGATGGGTAATTTGCAAAGGGAGCTGGAATGATTTGGTCAGGATAATCATGAAGTGTCACCTACTTCAAGTCCCTAATCTTTCACAAACGTATATCCCCCGCAGAACTCCCACATGCCAAGCTGGACACGTGCACAACTACCCAGGGTTTGATGCAGGACTGTTCTGGTGCATGACCCTGTCCTGGAGAGGGAAAAAAAAGAGCTTGTGTGGGAATAATGGTCAGGAGAAATTGAAACCCTGCTGGTAAATTAACACTAAGGACCGGGAATTAAATGAGTATGTGCATTAACATGTGTTACTCTCATTTCAGAAGAGAGGAGCAGATTGCCGAGACCAAGTGCTGTGATTCAAAGCTGTGTGACAGATATGCTCTGTGAACCTTAGCAAGTCACCACAACTTTGTGCCTTGGCCTCCCCGTCTAAAGGGTGGAGGAATGAGTGGAAAGGGACCTGTTCACCCAGCCAGTGAGCGTGCTGGGGCCACACACAGTGTGAGCCCTGTCAAACTGTTTGCCACCTAAGAACCTGACGGCCCATACAACGGTAAAATACTTCCTCTGCAGATACTTAAGTTCAAGTAGCTGTATTGGTCTAAAAAAGCTTCCTTAGTTGAGATTTCTCTGAACCATGGCAATTAATTCTATTTTATGCTTATTAGTCAACAAGCCAAAGGCCTCACTCAATTATATCAACATGACACAGGGAGGAGCGACATTTGGACACTGGACATTCATTCAAGAAAAAAAATTAAGTCTGTGAGCATGCAAGGATGGTTTCCTAGGGAGGGAGTATCGTGGTTGCATTTTTTGGTTTTCAGGAAGACTGAGCTCTGATAGAAAAAACTGAGGTCTTCCTAATGCTCTTGAGATGTTCCATATTTCTTCAGTGGAGGCAACGTAGAAGTCTCTCTTCTCCACTCACTAAGTATTCAAGGAAACTGGGAAAGAAACTACCGTCTTTGAGAACAGTAAGCCTTTGAGAAATTTGGCTTATATAGGCCAATCGAACTAAAAAAAATAGTGGAACAATGGTGAGGCCCACTGATAACAAAATACAGTGATCATATAAGCTTCACACCCTTACAGAAGTCTGGAAAATCTCTTTCAGTTCTCGATACAAGCTGAACTGATTTTGGATGAAAGTGAACATGCTGAAGTGACAATAACGTAGGAAACCTTTGCAAAAAAATCAACCAAATCCTCTCTACTCTCAGAGAAACCCTCCTTACCTTTTCAGCTATCTTGCATAAAAGGTAAACAAAGAGAAAATCCCATTATTCTCATCCTTCTGCCATATGAATTTCCTTCTACTTTGAAATTATGAAATATTAATAGGAGGAGATTTCAAATGAAAACAATGAGCTATATAAGCTTAGGAGAGGTCCTACAGGTGCTTCTTGCAGAATTTATTTCACTTTTTTTTTTAAAAAAATCAGATCGAAGTACTGTACAAGACACGATGGCAAGGCAGGCAGCTCAGAGCACTGATTCAGTTTATTCCCCTTTACTCTGCTTTGCATTTTTCTGTACAACATAGGATGATGAAAAAGAATGTTTGTTTAAAGAGATGGGAGAAAAACCATACAGTATCCTCTAAGGATCTCAATTCCACAGGGGTGAGAGTTAATTTGGTCACATCACAGTGTGAAAACTGAGTCCAAAGAATCCGTGGAGAATTTTGTATATGCAAGTGACCCCTTAGCTCTTCAATCATCTGTCATACACATTACTAACAAGTTTACATACATAATTATTCTAAATCATGCATATATTTTTGCACATACCTGTTCCTGAGACTTATGCCCATATACACCCTCCTTCCTTCAGCTAAACAAAAATAAAACACTTGTGTCAGTAGTTTTTCTCTCCATCTCTCCAAGTCAAAAATGATATCACCTGTAAAATTAGGAAGGACTTCCAGAAACCTGGCGCCCTCCAAAAACCTGCCCCAATTAGTCTGTTTCTGGTGACCTTTATTGCAGCGTTCGATGAGCAATGACACGGAAACTGCAATCCAAGAGCAATCTCTTCCAAATCTCTTTGCAGGACCTGGAGTGATGGGTTCTAACAAAGTGAGAGTAAAAGTATGAAAGGAGGAAGAGGAGGAGATGATGAAATCCACTGTCAGAACCCTTCAAATTAATTCAGGAAATATCTTGGCACTCCTCTGCTGCTGTGTTTCAGGAACCTTCTTCAGGATGGGGCAATTTTCTTATCCCAGGCCCTACAAGAGGCATCCAGGACTGGTAACATTTGACAAATCTGCCTATAGAAACTTTTCATCCACAGTAATGAGGCAAACTAAGGCAACAGCAGAACAGTCTCTCTGTAACAATGTGTTTGGATTTCTAAGATGTATCCCATTTCACCATTTATCTGCACTTTTCCAGTCACTGCATTACTACAATAAACGCTAATAGCATTGTTGATACACATTCATTTTCTCTTAGTCCTTAGCATACTGGCCCATGAGAGCAAACCTCTCTGTGTTTTAAATGCTTTTAGGTTCGTCTTATCGTTTCGGAGCATCCTCAGATGGCCCAGCCTACTCAAAAGTTCTTAGTAATTTTCCCAGTTGGAAGCAGCCGTTTATTTCAGACTAATGGCTGTCTTGAAAGCTTAGTGGACAGGGAAAGAAAGCTGTTGGGGCACACACACAGATTACAGTTAGTTATTCTCAGAGTATATTTTGCTTGCAGAACATTTTATAGTTTGTGTTCCTTAAAGAAGAAGCTTTGCTTATGTTTTTCCCATGTACCCGTAGACAAATCCATAAAAAAATGAAGCTATTTTCTAATAATATCTAATGGCTACAAAAGTACCAATGGATTTGCTTCTAAAAGACCAGTTTTGATCCATGGCCATAGAATGTTCTTAATATTAACAAGTGAAAATTGTTCTTAGGAAACCTTTCAGTTGTCTGATACGAGGTGGAAGATTATCACATTGACACTAAAGAAAATTGACGATGTTATTCAGGGAAGTTTTTAGAATTAAGATAAAGCAATGATAACAATTATTTTTTTGATTCAAGTAAAAAGTCAAGTTAACCATAGGAAGGGAAATAGCAGGAGCTGGCAGAAACTGCTAAGATTCTGAAGTTTAGGGATAATCCTCTAATGACCCTTGTAAGTAGAAAGGTAATAAAAAAAGAAACTTTAATACAAAACAAAAATGAAAGTTAACCCAGAGATTCAAAGGAATAGTCACTAAAGGGGTTCTGAATCTATACGGAGAAATTCCAAGAGATGCCAGATCTTCCTTTCAGATGTAGAAAGATCTAAAGGTCTTTAAGGCTGTATGATAAAACCTCTTTGTGAAGATGAAAGAAGTGTACTTTATATTACATTTTGGTTTGTACATGCATCATCATGGGCCATGCTGTGAAGCTGAGAGCCCTCTGAAACTCCACCACACTTTCAAATGACTGCTTCAAGTTTTAATGAACTGGGTGGACTTTCAAAATTTGTTTATTATCCATTTGCCTCAAATAACTTGGGACTAACAAATCACAACCCAGGCTTGCAGACTTTTTATCTATCACCAGCACTAGCCCAGGGGAAGAGAGAGAATGTCTTTGAACAAGGATTGATAAGATGTCTATTGACTGAGGATAAAGCCGAGCCATGCTGAGAAAGCAAAGCAGCTAATGTCTGATTGGTGAAAAGGCGCTTCTGAAACATTCTAAAATTAAATCTGTCTCAGTGGCATAGGTGGATGCAAAGTGTCATTAAACATAAGAACTAGGCAAGGCAATGTACCCCCATAATGGTTTCTATAACAGAAAGCACAGAGTAAGTACACAAATGCTTTGTCTTAGGTCAAAATTATTCTGCCTCCAAGCCCTGGATTTTGATGATAAGTAATGTAACAAGATTGGACTGGGATCACCAAGTTGTTTTCACTCAGTACTTTTGCTCTTGAGTACACATGTACTCTACTGCTACAAAGCTCTGGTAACTTGAGTATTTACTTTATTGAATACAGAAGTTTCCAGACACATAGTGCTGCCATCTATATACTTAAATTTTATTTTCACTGGTGCTGGCAAACAGAAAGAGGCCAAGTGTTATTTTTGCTTTTAGGATATGAAAGGCAGCAGAAGACAAAAGATAAATTGAAAAAATGTGGCATTTGGGACATGCTTTGCGGCTAGAACACATACGACTCCCTGACTTCAGGCTGTCAGTAACTCATTAACAAGAGAAAACTGAGTCTGACAAAGACATGAGACAGACTTAACTTCAGGGACTGTCACATTTAAAATTGTAACTTATTTAATTTCTGGGAACAAAGAAAGCCCAAAGGAACAAAGCCCTGAGAGTGGTCACCAATGTATTCATGCTGAAAATAGGTGTTGAGGACTAAAAGAGGCATTTTCACATCATTTCAAAGATAAAATAATGCATTAAAGACTTTTTAAAAAGTCTAATAAACTATGCTGGAAAAATCAAATGAGATGTTAAAATGCATGCATCTTTTCTTGTAGAAAAATCCTCCGAATCTATAGTCTCTGATGACTTTGTCCCACTTCCTCAGGGTTGGTGCCACAGTACTCTTAGCAAACCCAGTGCTGGGGAAGGAGGGGGAAACTAAGCACAGGCTGTGCCTGGTTTTTTCCTGACACGGGCACTGAAGAACATGCTGTGTTGGGCAAGGCTGCCTGGAACTCTGGTTCTCTCAACCCCAGGGGCAAATCTTCCTCTGTACTTAACACCGACTCCCATGTGCTTGGGTTTCACTAAAGGGATGGTGAGAAGGATAACGAAAACCAGCTTCAGCCATTTGCCAGTTTTATAAACAAAAAAAAATAAAATAATTGAGACAGGTAGAAGTAAGCAAGCCAAGTCAGTCCCCATTCTGGACTTTTATTGCTAAGTTTATTGCCTTGGTATTTCATGAAACGCTTTTGAAAGTAGTGTACTTTAAAAGTATAGCAAAATAAAAATGCTAATCAATAATCTCTCTACAGGAGCAACTACCTTATGCCAATTAAAGTGCCTTAGAGAAAAAGAGAGTTCTAAAAACCAATTTTATATCTTACAGTGGGTTTCGAGGTGGGAGAGGGGCCGAAATCCAATTTCCCCTAAGGGAAGATTAGCCAAACACGATTTAACAGCAAGGTCTGCATGTAAAAGGATGCGGCTAATATGCCTGTCTAGCTGCCATGTTGTAAGGCAAGCTACTGGCATTAGAGGATCTATTAGGGCGTCACACACAAATGTTACGGTTTGATCAATTCCCACTGCTGGCAGTGGTTTTTTTAGCTTTGAAAGCATAAAAATAAAAATCTTTACATGAAATAACATGCCATTGCAATGTTTGACTGCCTGCTTCTGTGGCACTTAAAACTACTACCGAGGGGGAATGTTGGCATAATTCTGGCTACTCACACAAACTACAAAGTCCACTATTTCATACCATGTGAAAATGCAATGTATTCTGCAAGCACAGTGACAATTTACTAGATGTCTCATAAAAACAAAGCCGTGAGACAGTGTCCGTGACGAAAAGCCCGCAACCAATAGCCCGATCAGGACGCAACAAGTGAGGGTTGTGTAAAAAATGGCTTTAGTTTATGGAAATAGAAGGACTAGAAAAACTAGATGTGTAAAGTACATAAAAAGGTGTACAGTACAAAGTCCATAAAAATAAAATAAGGCATCTGCCATGCCTCCCTCTGGTGGTTAATTCACAGAAACCACGGCGGTCAGGCTACACTCATTTATTTAATTTGGGCAAAGAGCCAGAATTTGAAGTTAAAGGTTCAGCTTCTCTACTGGCAGATGATATTACAGAGGATGTTGTCCATCTGACGCTGTCTGTATGTGGGCTGAAGGAACAGCATGCTGTCGTTTCTAGTCCTAATGAATCAGGAAGATTTGATGGAAAGCATCATAGAGACTCTATGAAGTAAGGGGTAATAAACAGAATTTTCAACAGAAAGAAAAATAAACCATTTTCAGAGTGAGTATGGGAGAAAGGAAAAAAAAAAACCAAACCAACCCCAAACTAATGAAACAACACACAAAAGTGCACACTGAGAGGAAGGAAGACTGTATATTTATTTGGAGCTCATGAATAGCAGTTTGTAAGTATGGGCTCCCTGAGGGTACATCTGTACTAGTAATTTCAACACTGTCAGGGAATACTCTTCTGCAGTAGAACTCAGTTGTCTCTGTCCCTGATGTGGTTTTGGTCTGGGCCAAATAACATTCTCCCAACAGGACAAGGACCATTCCCAGCAGACTGTTTTACACACAGGCACCCTCTCTTGATGAGTAGGTCAGTTTAACAAGAAGGACACAGGCTGTTGGGTGTCAGCTGGATCTCTGTACCACAGATCCATTTCATACGCACTTTATTTATTAGTGTGGATATGGTATGAGGGACTTAATTCACCCAAAATATCCATACAGTACTGACTTCACCATCAAACATACCAGTTTCTCATATAGAGAACACAGAGATGTCTAACAGGCTTGCACATGAGAAAAGAGTGTCTATTAGATCTGTGTTCTGGACAGGAGGCCCAAGAAAAAAAACAATCCCAGCAATTTTTATTCATCTCTCTAAGAACTTGATTTGCCAACAGAGAGCAAATAGATCCTGGAGGGCAAACTGCGTACAATTCAGACAGCAGTCAAAGGGAAACTTTCAAAGAAGAGATTTAAAGTAGCTCTGTGACTAGTTGAAAGTTATGCCTTTCCCCACCTAATTTTAATTTTAAGGAACTGTTCAAAAATTTAGACTCACAGAACCACAGAATAATTTAGGTTGGAAGGGACCTCTGAACTGTTCAAATAACTTCTAACAGAAATACAGAAGCCCAAGCCCTGCATTTTGGAAGAATGTGAAATCCAAAATAACCATAAACCACCTCTTCCTCTTAACTACGGATAAGGTGAATGAGGAAACAGAGACCTGTAAGGCAGTTTGCAACAAGTGCCAGGCTTATCACTCAGCATCCAAATGTCACACTCCTATCTCAAACCAGTTGCTGAAGTTTGCTCTACAATCAACAGAAAAGATGGCCAGTCCTCTAGCAATGCCTCTTTCTCCACTGATGACAGGTGGTCATGGGCTGGTGAGCTATTCAAGGGCTAACAGCATAGGTGGAAAAGCTAGAGCCAGCACTTAGAAACAGATTCAAGACCCTAATCATAATTTTCCCTGCTGTAGCTGAAGTAGTTGAAGTTTCACGTTAACAGTGTGGGGCACGGCTCTGCAAATGCTTTTGACCAGGTATGGCAATTTAGGAAGGATATAGTCCTACTGATTTTAGTGAAAAGCACTATTCCAAGCTGCAAGGGCAAAGAGGTACTCATAATTCACAGACTGCTTGGTGTAGCAACCTTTTATTTCTTATTTTATTGTTGTAAATGTTATCCGTAAAGTACTTGCATGTAAATAAAACAAACAAAAAAAAAAATGTAACAGCAGTAGAATGGTGCAGCTGCACAAAATAAACCAAGGTAACTTGCTGGGAAGGTGTAAAAAGTTGGTGGAGACTGAAACTGTGATGGTCCTGCTAGGGATTATTATACTGAAGTTCACCTGAGTGGCTTCATAAAGAAGATTCTAAAATACACTGCTTTACCAAAAACCTTGTTCATTCTGTTATACCTGGCTCTCTATATAAAGCTGCAATTTAACTCCTTCTGATGTTGTTCATGGGATTTCTGAGATGGTTATGCTGGAGAAAATGGAAAAAGTTTACAAACATCAGAGTTATAAGCCAGCTGTTTTACAATTAAGCAGGCCTGCTTCTCTAAGCCTGGGAGAAAGACAGCAAAACACCATTCTGACCAACTGGGAAGTATTTTACACATTCTGGAAATCAAGCTGATGAATCAAGCTTGCAAAAGCAAACAAACCTCAACTGGGTTTGTTTAAGCTTCCAAGCAGACAGACACATGCAGGCACATCCGACTTTGGAGGAACAACAAACCAGAGATTACTACTATTTGCATATGGTGGTGCCTTGAGGTTCAGTCAAGGATCAGACACCCACTGTGGGAACTGCTGTCAGGACACGCGGCAGGACGGTGGTCCTTTCCTCCCAACATGTGTGATTTATTGGCCGAAACTTGCAGCAGATGCTGAGGTTGTGAACGGAGAGCATGATGCCTGCTCAGCACTACCTGTTTCTGGGCCTGGGTTATGCTCAACAGCAAGGTCAAGACATAGGGAATGAGGAAAAGTGAGATGGCTGCTGTCTATTAAGCCAAGGAATCTTTACATCCATCTATGTTTTGACCTCTTCTTGAGCTCCGAATGCTATCTTGATTGTATGGTACAGAGGCAGTTAGTGAAAAACTGTCAGGAGAATTGGAGACAGAAGGGATCTGTGCGGCGTGGCGATGCTCCTGTCACCTGCAGATTCTCTGTGTTAAACTGAACCCTAAGCCACTTTTAGGACGATGCCCACTATTCCCCCTCCCTGCATGCTGTTTCACACCTGGTCTGTTTTTCTCTCTTTCCCTGCTTCCTTTTTTTGTCTCCCGTCTAATTGATTCCAAGCTTGACCAGCTTTGGAATTAATTTTAACTGCATGATATCATCACCACGACAGGCTCAGCCAGCTTGAGCTGCCACAGCCCAGTGCGAAGGAGAAGGGGTGGGAGGAGAGGAGAGCGTGCTGGCCAGATGTCCTCCCAGAAGAGAGAAAAGCCAGGGCTGGAGGCTGTGCCACACCTGTGTGCCGTGAGCCTCTCTCCTGCAGACGTGTGCAGACTGCAAAGGAAGCAAACCAGGAGTTTCTCTCTTCCTCCCCGTTCTTTCCCCTTTTGTTGTGTTTATCTGAAGAATAGGAATAATCTTCCAATCTGTACCTGAGTCTCCTCAATTTCACACTGTTCTCTTTCTCTGTGAGGATGTCTGGCACCACCTGAAAGGTGGTTAAGCAAAGGGGTTTGCTTTTTTCTTCCTCTTTAAAAGCCCTCCAGCTCAAGCCAAAGGAACACTCTGGCTCCTCAATAAAGAGGCCATGTAAATGCCTCGGTAAAATTAAAGTACTGCAGATTATCAGAATGAAAAATCTTATCTTTCAGGTTGTCCTTCCTTTTGCTTTACTTACTGATCTCAGTAGAAGATTAGAGAAGGTTGAATGTCTTTTTCAAAATTCATCTGAGCTAAAGCTGTATTGCTTCATATTTAAGCTTTTCACAGCATTTTTGCTATTAAAAGAGCTACAAACAATCAAGTCAAATTAAGGACAACACATCTCAGCAACTATGTATGACTCACAGGGAGAGACGGGGCCCTCACGTGCTGCTCCAAAATATTCCAGAAATGATGCTTGTTAATACAGTTAATGCCAGCCACGGGTCCAGAATTACCCAGGGCTGATGTCGTGTGCACGTGCAGGCGCGGTCATGGACAAGAGAGAAAACAAGGGGTGTAAAAGCCTCCAATTCCTTATCATTCCCAGGGCCCTTTTCACCAAGCAGAATTTTTATTGCAGCTCGATGCCTGTCTCCCTCCTGCCTTTTCCAGTTGGATGTGGCATTCTCCATTTCCTATATTTAATCACTGCTGCCTGGCAGCTGCTGCCTTTCCCCCAGGAGTTGGTCAGCTGCGCAAATTCTAAGAAAAGTGTTTAGAGCCCAACAGGTGTTGGATTTGCCGACTTGCATCCTTTGGTGCCAAATGGCTGCAGGCTCCTACCCAGCTCTCGAGTACGGCCACTTGCAGAGCTATTTTGATTTACAATTCTCTTGAGTCAGATTCGGTTTAGGTAGGCAACTAAAGAAAACTGAATAAATTCCCAGGTGCCCAAACAGAAAAGTTGGAGGACCTAAGGTGCTGGTGATGCTCCTGCGTTTTCTTCCTGTGCTCCTTTGGCACAGTGCAGCTATGACCTTCTGTCTTTCACTGCAGGTCATAAATTTCAGAGAGGAAGTATTCTGTGGCCTCTGGTATGTATTGGCATGTAAGGCAAGTGATCCTTGGACTCTTCTAACTGCACACAGCTACCTGTGATTGCAGAAGGTTGGACACAATCATCCAAGAGGCACCTTCTAGCCTTGCATTTCTAAAACTTGCTGCAAGACAAACAAATAAGAAGAATATTTGGCAATCTTGCAGCTTCCTCCAAAAGAAAAAAAAAAACAGTGGTTCTTGTACCCTCCTTCTCCTATTATTTCTGTTTTGATTGGATCTTTATTTATACACCTACACATTTCAATACACATAAGTTTTTCTAACGAAGACTTCTGTCCTTCAAATGATTTCCAGCATCTGCATGATGTTTCCCACAGTGCCACCAGCTGCTTTCTCAGCTGCTTAAAAGCATACATATTTGGGGCCTCCCGGCCATTTCCACCACAGGAAGGCAGTGGCAGTGTTGTTTTCTGAGATGTTATACAAGGATGAAAAGAAGCCATGTCTGTATATAAGGTTCATTTATATGAAGGTAAGTGAATTAGCATGTGTGGTTCTGAAGAAACTAAGCCAGACAGAGGCTGTTTCACAAGGGATTCCTGGAAGGCAAGTCAGGAAAAGGAATTCCAAGCAAGATGAAATATTTTTTTCAGTATTAAACAAGTTAACAATAGAGCTTAGCCTTAGGAAGGCGTACGTTTGAACAATTTGGAGCAGGCAAGATTCTCAATGCAAATCAGTGAAGGTTCATTGCTTTCATTACATTGCTGATGGTTGACTCTAACTGAAGAGCTGCCCACTGCGCAAAACTTCTCTGGACCGAGGTGGAAAAACTATTAGGTGACATCCTCTTTTAATTGCTAATGAAACTGCAATCAAGACTATTTCCAAGCAGATTTTAAAATGATCTGGTTCCTTTGTAAAATCAGCAAGGAGCTAGACTCCTCTAACGTCAGTGAGGAAAGATTTTGTAGCAACAGTAGGTTAGTTGCAACAGATACTACGCTGCCAGCCACAGCAAAGATTTAATATAGGGGAAGGGATTATAGGGCTCTAATTCTTTGAGGTAAAAGTCTACCATCATTTAATAAAAGGTGGTGTTATTCTACATATTGACTGTATCTCCCTCTGCATTGCTGTAGATAGTTACTGTACTTAAAGTGGACATTAATGCTAATTTACAATGAAATGTTGGCTGAATTACGTATCACATCCCCATGAGATTCTAATGAACTCCCCATAATTAATATTATTAATCACGGGCCTAGTGCAGGGGGCACATATAATGCATTTCATGTCAAAGGTTCTTATTAATAAACATTTCCATTTTCCCAGCTGATGAGAGCTAACAGCCTGCCAGAACTCCTTCCATCATTCAAACCTGTCCCAGCTTTATAACCCATAATAGAGCTCAGTTCCGCATCGGTATCTCTTTTCTCAGACCTGGGGTGGTCAGCACTTTGCAGGAGTCACTAGGCAACCTGCATGACGTATCAAAGCTCTGTTTTCACCGAAACAATTCTACAATACAACTGCATGGGGTCAACGGGGCCCGAGAAGCGACCCCTACAACCCCACGCGGCGAGACATGAAACACTGAAGATCTGACTCAAATGTTGTAGAAAAGGGAAGTTCAAAACTGAGGTGCTACTTTGATTTTAACTCTCGCTGATACGCAAGGGTCTGTGCAGTAAGTCAGCAGCCCAAAACTATCATATCATCACGGTTGTACTCATTTCTGAGATCCATTTTTGCTGCAACAGATAACTTTTAAACTACTACTGTAAAATCTTCTAACGTCAAGAACTGAACAAACTCCAGATCCTTTTCTCCCAGCTGCCTATAGTTTCCATCAGAGGTGAGCAGTATTTTTCATGTAAAGCTTTTTGTACTTTATTCTTCCTCTGGCTTCCTCTCTTTACTTTTTAAATGGTAATGCGATGTTAAACAATAAAAATGTCATTAAATTCCCTGTTCTTTTATGAGAAATCATAGTAACCTCTGCTGACATAGCTCTACGCTCCATATCATTGACAAGATAATGGTTTCATTAACACCTACTTTCGGGCCCTACACTTATGCATCTGTGGCATGGCTCCTCTGGAGTTGCTATGGTCTGTGTCAATGTCTGCCTCTGGAGCTGGGATTCAGTGGAATTCAGAACAGCTCCGTGGATCAAGACTTTTCCTTGTATAAATATTTCATTTACAAGACTAATTTATTCTTTTTCTTTTTGGTCAAAGTTATTATTCCAATATAATTCTTGGTCTGGACACAATTATACCAGCTTACAGGTGTGATTGTACTACCACTCTCATTTCTTCTTCTTTACTCCTTCCAGAAAAAGTTATTCTAAGAATCTTGTGCAACTGCATCTACACCGAGGAGCTGTGCCCTTCTCACTACACAAAGACAATTAATCCAAAAAACCTAGAAGACAAGTCCTACAGCCCTTCTCGGCACTTGAATGCAAGGGATGGAAGGAGTGTATTGTTTGATTCAGCGCACAGACTGGGAAAGATCATCCAAGCTCTTAATGGAGCTGCAATAAACAAACAAATAAACAAACAATTGATTTCTGAGCCCTTCTTTGTGTCTGCTATCCATCTTTAAGATGCTATTTTTTCAGCAGCTGAAAAGAGCTGTCTGGCTCTGTCTCCGAATCCTGGTTTTAAATGAAGAGAGGCTTGCTGCTAAGAAACAGGAGAGCTCTGATCTCACGCTTGCTCTATTCGAGGAATCTGCGACGGCTGTTAACTGCTGGGACTCCTGCATCAGCCCTGAAAATGATCTGGCAGGATAAAAAAGCAGGGCTACAGTGCAGCCAGGACCAAGGAAGTACAATCAGTTAGGTTCAGACTTCATCTCAGGCATGCACTATCTGATGGCGCTAAAAATGGCAGCAATCCAATGGCGTGGCAAGATAAACTGTCTCGGGAAGGACCCGTTGCTGACAACTGCTGCCACCCTCTTTTGCTGCCCAAACCTCCTGGCCAGCACTTGCTCGCCTGTTGCTGCTGACCAATGCAGTGTGCTTGAGAGTTTTTGGGGGTAACTGCAGCGTTTCAAGTGTTCAAACTGACCATTTTCTCTACTGTCTGACACCCTTCCAAACAGCCAAACTGGAGAACAGCCTAAAACCTGCCAGAATATACACAGAGATTTCTAATCTGTTCTACATCTCTCAAAAAGCTTCACTGAAGTCAAAAGCTGTTTATAAGAAGAAAATAAAAGAAATCCAAATGCTGGCAAAGGAAAGTGTGAGAAAAGGGAGGGAGAGAGAGACGTGGGTGAAGACAAGTTGTCCCTTAAAAAGTACAACTGTTATTCTCTTTTCCTTCCTTCCTTTATCCTGTCCTGTGGGCATGTGGGCTAATTAGCATGACTTGTACATGCCTGCCACTGTATTGCATAGGATTTATTACACACAACTCTTTGTTGAGAATTCTGCCTGTGTGGGAAGTAGCTGAATGCAAATAATAAAAAAAAAAAAAGATGAACGTCACAACTTTCAAAGTCTAACTTCTCCAGCTTTACTAGGAGCTAGCACCAGCTGTACAAGTCAATGAAAATTAACCTTCCCTGCTACCCCTTGGATATCCAGTAAACTCAGATTTGATCCGGATGTTCTGATTTCCACGCAGCTAAAATGCAATCAAATGCTTGATTTTGGGGGATAGATTTACTTAAATTGTATTAATTCACAAGGATAAACACAATTAGTAGAGCTCATTAGCTTGCAAAATGTAATTTATTTTCTTGAATATACCCATTTCCTTGGATGAAGAGCTCCATTAGCTTTATTATATTTGCAAAGCTTATATAAAAATCCAAACCATGGCAACAAAGAGAAAATTGTTACTACACAGTCACAGCAGTCACTTTTCCATGTTAAATAAGTTTGGCATTTATTTATATTTAAATGAGAATATCTACCACTATCAAGACCAGGATATGGGGCAAGTACTTATACAGAATATAATTAAAACTAATTCAAGCAACAAATGTGGCCTGAAATTAAAATACTCCCCCAACTTCTTTAACTGAAAAATGATTCAATGTTCTCCCTCAAACCCCCCATTTATAATCGCTTAATTATCATAACCAGTAATAGTAAAGGGACTCTCGTTGTTTACAGTCTCCTAAGATGGGTCCGCATTCAGGCACGTCTGGTTTGCTTAGTGCTGTGCTTTAATTTCACTGTAATATAAAGGCTAGAGAGTGGAGAAAATGAATACATGGCAAAGTACCTGTCATTACTTGTATCATATCACCGAGGTATTCTACATGCACAATATAAAAGCGGCCGGTGCAATTTTCACACTGTTATCATTTTTGATATTATACTGTCTAAAAGCAGTGACACACAAAAGAAATGCTTTTATCATTTTCAATGCGGGGATGATACTAATTACATCATCTGTCATCATTATGCAGCTAAACAAAACTTTTCTTTCATAGAAAACTGCCATTTAGCAAATTAACGGGTAATGACCCATAATATACAGAAGATTGAAATTCGGGAATTACATTCACATTAGTTTGTTTTCTGCTTTCCCCTCATTTTTATTCCCTGAAACATCACGGAAAGGAAGAGAGATGGAGAATTTCTCCAACTATCTAATTTGCCAATAGCCCTACCGTCCTTTTGGAAATTGGTGCAGGATCATCTCCATCCATATCAATGCATAGTTTGGTTCTACTTAATGATACAGACTGTCTGCCAAGCCAGGAAAAGCCAGATGTTAGCATAACTGACGTGCAAAAAAACTGCGGCTGCGGCCAGATTTTCAAAATTAGTCATGAAACAATGAGTCTACATTTGCTTGCAAATAACAGATGGATGCTGAAAAATCAGGTACTGGAATGTGTGTTGCCTGTTAAAATCTGACCAGGTCACATAGGAAGACGGCACGTAAGAGATACGCGAGATGTTCCTACAAGGAACGCAGCAGCAAGGCCAGGCAGGGTAAAGGCCCCGCCAAAGGCCCTCCCGCTGCCTGGACATGACTTTGTGCCTGGTATAATACTGCAACGGGCTGTATTGTGAGAAACACTCAAGTGCTGCTACTGAAAGAGAGATCTGTAGGGATTACAAGTGGCACAAACCACGGTGGATGAGCCCTCAGCTCAAACTCCCACGATTTTGGGAAAGAAGGAGACTAAAAGGACACCATGATTCATTGTATCTGATCACACCATTTTCTTCCACATAGGAGCAGAAGTAAAATGTTGGATAATAGCACAGATTTTCGGTGTGAAGTATTTACTATCAAGACAAGGTAGCAAACCCATCTAAATCCAGGAAAGTACATTTTAGCCAGATAGCTCCTCAATCTGAACATCCGTGGCCCAGATCAGCTACCTCCTTTCATCTTGCACTGATGAAAGGTGCATCCGCCAATGCGAGGAAAATTAAAAGGGAAATTCCAGAGTGAATAAGAATAAAAATAATGGCAAAGATGAGTGCATTTGCTATGAACTAGCCACGTCAGTACATGCTTCAGTCATCAGTAGGTGCTTCGGATACCTAGCAAGTGCAATTAAGCATTTGGCCTTTAATTCCCATCATCCACATCAGGATATTTAGGACTCTTCTCTTGCTGTAAAATGATTTCCTGACTTAAGAGAAATTCTGAACTGAATGTATCTGTAAAGTAAGGAGGAGTTCTCAGTTCCAATTTATCATTGTTAAAGTGGATTAAAGGATTTTTTATTAGCAACACTTAGAGCTCACTTCTTCACGTACCTGGAGACATCTACCAGAGGAAACCTTCCCCAGCAGACAGCCTGGCCAAATCAAAAGCTGAAAATGAGCGTGTGATGAGCACATTACACAGGCTGATGAGGGCCATGATGAGCTGGGAATTAGTGAGGAAACCTTTGAGAACAGACCAAGTGCTGATGGAAACAGCTCACACCGCTCTTTTTTTTCTTCACTGCTGAATCAAAAAGCTCACGCACCCTGTGGGACACTGCACTACTGCAAGCGATGTCTCCTGAATGAGGTATGTAAGCCTCTCTCTTAACCTTAACCCTCTTAGTAGACCTTAATATATTCAACAGTTTAAGAGAGCACTGGAAATTATGTGAGATAATACATGACTGTAAGTAGCAGTTTAACAAACCATGAATCAAAACTGTTGACAATATATGCTCAAATTAGCTTTAGTTATGCTAATGAAAATGATGCCTGGTAAAACATTGGATGTCTGACATTCAGAGGTAGCTTTCCACAGGCAGATGAGGAAAGCCAACTTGACTGCAAACAGGGACTAGATGTCTTTGCTTACCCCATCTAGATCAAGACACTTGTGTTAACAGGAAGATATTATATTAATTTTAGGTAATTTTAAACCAACGATATCAAAATATCCTCTTAATAAAATGACAGTAAAATAACACAAGTGTTGTACTTTGTTACATTGTACTTCTGACAGTGAAGTTCATGCTAAGGTGATCTTTAATGAACCTTTCAACCCTAACCATTCTATGATTTTATGATTTGCTGAGACTCTTGAACTTTTTCCTGAAACACAGGATGGGATTCAGGGTATGATAAGATGCTTAAATGCAAGTTCACTCAAGTTGGTTAGGTATATAAGCTCCTATAACACCCGTGGAAACCTAATTAACGCAGTCAACAGAGCCAAGAGTAATTCAACTGGATAACCACGGGAGCTCGGTGAGATCACTGACACACTGGTCCATGATGTTGTTTGACACGTTCTGGGATAGTCAAGACCCTACATACAGCCAGCACCTATGGAAGAACTGTCTGCTGCCAGTACCAAGAGACCACATAAGATGTACTATGGCCCTAGCTGCCTGTGTTTGACTGAGTGACATGCTTACTTTCTAAATTTAGGTAAGTCAGGGAAGAAATCTTATCTAACAGACTTCACTGCTGGTTAGGGTTCTTTAGATTAAAACTTCAGTTCTGAATACAAATGATTCTTCTTTCTCATTTACTAACCACACAATAACATTCAAAGATGTTATTTTCCTTATTAAAATGTCTTTTTTTTACATATACTGTTGTGTATTTCAGATTTTCAGTAAAAGTCTCCTTGTATTTGGGAGGTAGGCTCAAGATTCTAAGTAGGTTCTTTGAACTCTCCTGGTTCTGAGTTCATGGCTTACAGAAAACTACCAACCCAGCCAAATGCTATCTCGCTTTCCTTCTCTCCAAACTTGAAATATTAATTTCAGCATCTTGGCATATTTCCAGACTATGTAATTATAATCTAGATCCAGATGGGGTAATTATAAATTTTATTCTTAAAACCACCTCTCTTATTTCATTTGGACGCAATGCAGCTACCCCTTTTTCTGTCATAAACACACAGTGTGGTCCCACTCTACTCCAGGGCTGGCCACCTCCAGCTACACTGCAGTGTGAAGCTATCTTAAAAACCCAGCATTGCTTCCAAGCCGTTCAAAGGGGTAGGAACCAGACAGTATTACTGACTTAATAAATGCAAAACGACTTCCTACTTTTGGAATAGGCTCCTTCTCTTAACTGTCTATTAAAACTTGTTTTCATATTTAGAATTTGTCTTCTAAATATGTTAACACATTATTTCTAGACACTTACATCTTCAGTATATAAACAGCCTTTCTCTCTTTCTTCAAAACACAAAAAGGGGACTCAGTCTCAGGAAACATGAAATCTTACTGAAATATGGAATCTAGCTCTCCAACATCCAAGAATTTGGACAAACATGTATGTCAAAATAATTTCCTGGTTTTAATAAAATTCTTGATTGAATTTATCCTTAAAGCCAAGAGATGTTCTCAGCACCCCTTTATCTCTATGAAAGTGAATTAAAGCATCCTTGACTGGTAACACCCAGATTCACTGCATGTGGTTTGCCTATATGGCAGTTTTGAAAGAAAGAAAATAAAAAAATAAAGTAAAGCAATGATGGCTAATCCAAATGCATAAGGCGCACTTCCAGGGAAAGGCTTGGGAACTTAAATTTACATTTTCACAGAAAAAAATCTTACTGGTGTGGGCCTTTTAACAGATTGACTGTTCTTGTAACATACTCAATTACTACTCATGGGCAGATCTGACTGTCCTTGAATGGCTGATACTTGGGCTGGATGTCAAACTTGCTTTTACCATTCTAGCAAGTAAAATACATGAAGAATCATGTTATTCTGAAGCTGAAGGAATACAAGCCCCTGTTCTCACTACATTTATATGAATGAAACAGAGATTCCTGTATTTCTCCAGAGTGCAAGGATTCCCTACATACTGATGGTTAATTATCTGCATCTGTCTAAACCCAAAATCTGATTCCTGCTGGAGGTACCTTCTATCCAACTAGCCAAAGTTCTTCTGAAATGCTCCTGAAGAGCACTTTTCTATGTGGATGCTCAACATGGCTGCCAAACCAGAGCTCTAATTATCCTACTCAAGTATAAAAAAGTCCTCAAAGAAATGCACTCTTAAAAATTTTTCTCCACACACAGTCTGGCTGTGATAGGAGTATATCTAGCAGGAAAACATCTAAACCCCAGCACATTCAGGCATCTAGAAAATTCACATCTGTAACAAAGTCCACACAGCGTGCAGGAAAAAGCAAAGAGCAGAATCTCCTATTTCCTAGGTTATAGGCAATAGGAATCTACTAGCACTGCTCCTCTATCTGCTTTCCACAGGATGGTAGTGTTTTGTGCAAAATGATGCTTGTTTTAAAGAACATCCACAGCGTGTGGACAAAAGGAACACTGCACTCTTCATTGACAAGGAAAAAGTCATGCAGAGGACCTAGGCTTGATGATGGATTTGGATCCTCTATAAATCTGTCACACTGAACAGGGGTGCCAGCCCACATTTCACTTAAGAACTCTCCCATTTTAGTCAATTCTTCTTTTTCATACCATCTTCTTCATCCTCACCAAAATTCTTCAGTGAGCAGACTGATGGACAAACCACATTTTGTCTTCCTCTGGAACATCAGAGGAATCACGAATAAAGTCATAATGTTCTCTTTAACACTACACTCCTGCGGTTTGGGGGTCTTTTTGGTGTTGCAATGCCAATGAGCTTTTCGCAAAATACCACATATGAAGTCTTTAGGCAAACACTCCAACCTGTTTTAGCTCCTTGGAAACTACTACACAGTCATACTGCGCAAACTTGACTAAGTATCTTGGCACCTTGTCTAGTCAAGTGCTTCTGACTTAATTGTTGGTACACATAGGTGTATGTATACATTACTGTCTATAACCTTGGTCAAATACTTATCTTGAATCTCCTGATTTTGTCAGCAGCCCAAGGATTTCTCCAGTACAGCAGTAAGTATGTCCAACACTACATGCTGTAATATCCTGAATTCAGTATGACAAAACTTCACGTTGCTTTTACTTGCACATCTAGCTGATGGAAGTTTTGTCTGTGAGTAATCATTCCTGTAAGCTTATGTACCTCTCTCCTGGTGATGGTTTCATCACCTTATGATACCTTCCAGAATATCTAGTTTGGGAATCTAATGTAATGATTTGTTAAGCAGTCAGATGGAATTATATATAAATACCTTGCTAGCCTCACTTCATACAAGCAATGAGCAATACAAGAGGAAATGGCCTCAGGTTTAGGTTAGATATTAGGAAAATTGCGTAGGATATTAGGAAAGAATTCATCACTGAAAGGGTTATCAAGCACTGGAACAGGCTGCCCAGGGAAGTGGTTGAATCACCATCCCTGGACATGTGTAAAACTTGTGTAGATATGGCACTTAAGGACAGGGTTTAGCAGCAGACTTGGTAGAGTTAGGTTAATGGTTGAACTCAATGATCTTAAAGGTCTTTTTCAACCTAAACAATTCCGAGATTCTAACTAGAAACCTGAACATACACGTAACACAAAACAGACTGAATGTAAGAAGCTTAACCACCCTACTGTGGGAAAGAACTTAGTAGCATATCTTTGTGATAATGTATAGGAAGAGAACATACAGAAACAAGTCCATTGCTGGGAAGAATTTTCTTGAGTGTACCATTCACATTGTTGCCCAAATTATTTCCTACTTAAGCAATGAAAGGAAAATTAATGAAAAGAAAGCATGAACATAAAGGCTTGTGAACTTACAAAACAAGCCATTCGTCTCCTCATAGTAAGCATCCTGTGAACACTGAAGACATCTGAAACAGATTTGTGGGACGTTACACTAAAACCAGTTTCCTGACAGTTCCTTTTGCTTCGGCCAAGGTCCTTGTATTTTTAGTCTCACAAAATATGTACATCAATTATTTAAAGACAAACAATTGATTAAAAAAATTGTTTAATTTCATAAAAGGGCTTTGAAGATGCAAGGTGCTATGCAATCCCATATTATTACTGTTATTGACCACAGCTCAAAGTCCAGATTTGACATGGGACAGCGGAGCTTATCATCAGCAATCTCAAGGCACAGCAGGGTAAGAAAAGTCACTATTTGGAAATATTTGTATTTCACAAATCTGGTTAGATTTTTTTTTTAACCTAACATGGGACAGAATCATTCTCATTCTGAACGTGAGACAGAAATGACTCTTCTTCATTCAGAGTTTCAGCCCTGCTCCACAGAGGAGTGATGATTACAGGAAAAAAAAAAGTGCGTTTCCACTTTCTTGTAGGAAAATAAAAAATCATTTGCAATTTAATAAATCCGCTTGTCTAGAGATTTCTGGAGATCACAGAATAGCCTATTTCGAGAAAATTTAAGCTCATACACAAATGCAGTTTGGCTCCTGAGGGACTCAGCTTGTCCAGTTTGGACTGAGTGTGTGAGGTCCCCATTCTCTGCTGACTCTCTGTAGTAGCTGTAACTTGTCTGTCCCTTTTTAAAGTCATGACAGCAAACGAAGCAGAATCATCCTGTTGTGAAGAGGAAGAAATCTTAGCAGGAAATTCAAGGAAAGGCCAAAATTGTGGACAGAACACTGTTCAAGAAAAGGAGCTCTAAGCTGGCTCCAGGCATTCGAGGACAGAGTGAAAGGGAAGAGGTATGTTTCCTGTTGCATCTAAAAGGGTTAGATGCAGACAAGGGTCTCATCCAAATATGTGTCAGGAGTTGAACAAGAGAGAGGACTGAGGGAGGATAAGTTCAGAGAAATCAGATATTAAACTTAAGGAGTTCTGAAAGAAGAACAGAGACTCTGCAAGTATTTTGGACAATTAATACCTTTCAGAACAACGAAATCCAGTTCCAGTTCTCTGCAAGGGATTTTTGGAACAGCATGTGGGTGGGTAGATGCATGTATGTATGGATGTATGTATGGATGTATGTACGGATAGGAAGCCTGCCTGGAGATTTAGTGGTATTTATAAAGAGTTGCCACTTAGGTGTTTTGTGCCGAAAGGCAGCCTAGATTTTTGGTATTATCCAGCCCCAGGGAAATGTCGCACTTTGTGAATATAGTGTTGTGTGGACAGGAGAGAAAACAGCAATTCAACAAAACTCTGCTGCCTCTCAGACTTATTTTGAATGCATTTACTTGCCACTTTCAGGAACAAACTCATGTTTGTGAGTAAATCATACTCTAAGTAAACCATGTCCTAGACTTTAGGACAGGAAGAAATTCAAGATGTCCTCAAATGTATCACTGTCTCATTACTTAAGCAGATCTGCAAGTGATGACATAATATCATGTTAACAGAGTAAAATCAAAGTTCTTCAGCTCTGTACTTTCAAGAACAGATGAACTACAGCTGCAAATCTGGTGCTTATTTAAAAAAACCCCAGATATTTAAAAGAAGCCGCATGGAGCAAATGACTTTTAAGAGCAGTTTTGAGGAGTCTTAATACATTTTAGTAACCCCAGACTTTTTTTTTACAGTAACTCTCATAAAATATTGGTAATGGTGAGAGGCTCCTGCTCCATCTGAAACTTGGAAATCTGAAGTCACTGACATACTCAGAGCTGCCAATCAAAAGAGAATTCTATGACCTTCTTTATGCTGTACGTTTAGCAAGGCAATGTTCTAGGACTATTACAAGTCCTCTTTGACTCTTCAGTGCACTTAATCACTGTCTGTCATGACCTGACCGAAAGTGGCATTACAAGACAGGGCAGGAATTACTGAAAATACTCCACCTGGAACACAAGAAGGTGAAATGTATTCCAGTCTTGCTCAAGCAATGGCTTAGATACCTTCATCAACTTTGCAATTCTGTTACGATTATTCTAATGACAGAAGACTGCAATTAATCTTCAAAAAGATTTGATTTTAGAGGACCTGTTCAGTTCAAGCAGTTAGCTTCAAGTTCATTACTGTCCATGAACAAGCGATGTGCTCTTGTGGCAAAAACAGCTAATGGTATCCTGGGCTGCATTAGGCAAAGTATTGCCAACAGGTCGAGGGACGTGATCCTTCCGCTCTACTCAGCATTGATGAGGTCAGACATGGAGTGTTGTGTCCAGTTCTTGGCTCCTCAGTACAGGAGAGACGTGGACATACTGGACAGAGCCTAACAAAGTGCCACAACAATGATGAAGGGAGTGGAGCATCCTTCCTATGAGGAAAGGCTGAGGGAGCTGGGACTGTTCAGCCTGGAGAAGAGAAGGCTCAGAGGGATCTCATCAATGCATATAAATACCTGAAGGAAAGCTGCAAAGAAGATGGATCCAGGCTCTTTCCAACAGTGCCCAGTGACAAGGCTGGAGGCAACGGGCACAGACTGAAACACAGGATGTTCCCTTTGAACATCACGGAACACATTTTGATGGTGACTGAGCACTTTCCCAAGAGGATTGTGGAGCCTCCACCCTTCCGTTATTCAGAAGTCATCCGGACATGCTCCTGAGCAAACAGCTCTAGGTGGCCCTGTTTAAGCAGAGGTTTGGCCCACATGATCTCCAAGGGTTCCTTCCAACTGAAGCCATTCTGTGATTCTGTGAACTCCTATGCACCATTACCTAGTTGAGCTTAGAAACTATCACTGGTCATCTGTATCTTGGTACCATTTAGGCTGCCCCAAAAAATCAAGACTATCTTAAGAAAAACAGTAGGAAGAAGCATGTACTACATTAACAGACTTCCATGCTGACCTAACTCTCCTACAAGAAACAGGAGATAGAATGCACTGTTACTTCTGCTGTAGATTTCCTTCCCCACAACTACATGCATATATATTCCCATGTATACGCACGTATATGCACATACTAAAATTTTATGTATGATTTTATATCTATACTCTTAATAATCTGTTTACCTATCTACCTGTCTGTATCTATGGATACAAAAGTAAGGTAGGTTTTCCTAAGGTTACACAGGCCATGTACTCTGGTGCAAGGCAGAGAAGTGAAAACAGGCTTTCTGGAGTCTTCATCATACAAAATCCTTTAATTAACATTATTAGATTCCAAATGCTAGGCTGAAGTTTGAATTTAAACATCCCTCCAGTATCCATGTCTAGAACAAGACTGACTCACGGCATTGCAGGTCAAGCCGAAATTCCTTTGAAAGTTCAGCCTTTTGTGAAGAAAAAGTTGATGGTTATTGACAAAATGCTGCAGTCTGCCTTGTTACTATTCATGATTAAGGAAAGTAAATATTGTCTGAGGTCTAATGAGAATTCCAATGCAATAAAGTCGAGTGTGAAAGGTGTGATCAATAAGTGATGATGCAACAGTATTTGTCTGTAGTTTTGTTATTGTTTAGTTCATGGTATTTGGTGATGCTTGAAAATGAAGTGTTAAGAAATTAGTGTTACAAGGTTTAACATTCAGATTTTATTTCAGATGTTATGTTTCTACAGTCATTACATTCTGAACACTAATTAACGTCTGATTTCTTTTCTTACTAGTTAAGGACTGCAAACCAAAGTGAATTATAGAACAAAAATACTATGGAAACAAACATCAACATTATCCATGAACATTCACAAATTAAATCCAATGACGGCCATGGCTAATTTTACACTGCAGGAGAAAATACTGCGATGAAGAGCTGTATTTTCCTCATTTTCTATGTTAGCAACTGCTTCAAAGTATATCAAGGTCATGAAGAAAATGTCTTTTCAAATGTGTAACAGATCTCAGAGTTCAAGTTGGAATATTTATGTTCTACATACGGCAGTGCTATCGACCAAGGGTTCAGTTTTGGATTTACTACAAGTCCTGGATATAAAGAAGCACACTGCCCTAAGAAAAGAATCAAAGACTACATCTCTGTTATTTCTGCAAGGAAACCAATCTCATCTAGTCCTCCATCAGACTGATTAATTCCTCTCCATTTGGGCTCAGCTGGCTCGGCAGGCACACAGACATTGGTCTGTCACTGTGCCATGGCATGGGATACCAGTACCTTGTGTCAGAAACTGAACTGAAGGGATGACTGCTGTCCCTCTCTCTTCTCTGTAGGCGCATTGTGCAAGGAACAACTTGTGCTGGCACATCATGTAGCCTGAAGATACTGAAATTATGTTTGAATACTATCCACAATTGCATTTTCTGAAGAAGTCACATAAAAATTTGGCTATGTCAATTTCAGTGGCTCTCCACTGAACATGTTCACAATTAACATCTCCATGGTTCTGAATATTCTGCTTTATTAATTCTCCTGTCACTTAATATTTAGATTACAGAGCAAAACTTAGGATGTGGATAAAACCCAAAGGCTGATTTTGTTCTAAAGTATTTGGTTACATGTCTGTGTAAGTCAGCTAGGAGTATTTGGCACAAATCCTATCCAAAGGGCAATTACAGGCCAAACCAGACACCTCTCCAAGCTGCTGTCGATAGTGTACGGTGAAAGATCTCATGTATTTCATAAGGCAGCTCTACAGTTCTTCACACATTGCTAAAAGCAATAATTAGTTTGAAATCTCATTTATGTCTCTCATAATGCGACTGCTTACAAATTCACTAAGTAAATGAATCTTGTAGCTAAGCTTAACATTCATATTTAACATATTATGGAAGTAATAAAAAAATCCCTTCACAGAATGTAACCCATCCAGACCAAGAAGATTCCCTAATCCATGCACAAATTACTTTCTTAAAAGTAGTTTCAACAGAATTAGGTAAAAATTAGCTGTGACACTGATTTATATCATGATTCTTGTTATCAAAATGTATTTTTTTCAGAGCCATGGAAATGACTTGAGTCCTTCAATCACATGAGTGAGATCCCTTGACCTATTGCAAATGTCGCAGTGTACTAGCAGTGTCTCTAATTTTTGGCAACTTGTTTACTTCTGTTTAGAAACAGCCAAGTAAGAAACCTACTTCTGCACGAAGACAGTATAATACGGCCCAAACACGTACACAGTAAAATGAAAGATAAGTATGGGAAATAAAACATGACGTTTCCAATCAGCTCCCTAATAAAGTCTAAAAATATAGGAAACTCTATTATATTAACCACCAAGAACTGCTCTTTCACTTAAGGGATAGTTGGGTAATTATTCAAACTTGTACAAGACTGGGTTGTCAAGTGAAATAATAATACAGAGTATCTCAGGATAATGAGATAGATCTTAAGGCCATTAGCAGGGGCTCTTATTATAATACTGGCCAAGGTTCCCCAAGAAAGAGAGAATATTTAAATGAAACTTGTAGAGAACTAGTTTGAACTTGTATATTTGAACAGCTTAATGCTGTCTCATAGTTTCCATTCCTTCCTGGAGAGAAAGGTGCCGACCATGTAAGACTGTGAAATCAGTCAGACTTTAGAGACTGAAATCCCTGAGAGCAGAAATTAAAACAAAAAATAATTTGAAAACTGAGCCACGCTGAAATCCATACCATTTATATGAAGAATTTTACCCTAGCGAGGTTTTAAGGTCTGGCTAGATACCCAGTTGTCTTCTCTTTCCTGATTCTTTCTCTCTCATTCAAAACAACCATATCCAACACACGTCATCTCTGACTTTTGACATAAGAGCTTTTAAGATTGGAAATGGAGGAGGAGATTACTTTTTCTCTATAACATAGGTCCTGCTTATGAGACATTTGTATGCTTTGTTACCTTATGTTTGTTTGTTTTTAACCACTACAGGAACAGCTGATGGTAGCTGAGAAGCTAGCTAATCCCTAGGAAAATAGCCATTTAGCTCGCAGGTTATAAGGCACAGTGTGACTAACGTGTCGGCAGTTGTTATAGATTAGAAAAACTGCTTGGTTTTGTATTCTCCTTACGAGCCTCTCCTAGGCACAAAGGTTTCCAAATATCTGATCAGAGCTAGGTCTGGCATGCCTGGCATACTCTAGTGGGGAACTCTGCTCCTCACCTTAATGAACGCTTATCCGGCTGACTGCTCGTGGTGGTGCTCGGACAATTAGACTAGACTAGGGTTTACAGCAGTTTAAGTAAGAATGCTGACAAAGCCTCCGCAAATCAAATATTAAAAGACTGATTAAATATTTTACGATCGTTTTACTTAGGCTCTGATTTGAATTTTACTTCATCTGCTAGCCAGAGATACGCTGAAGGTTAATTGATGGAAGAAGAGTAAATAACAGCTGATGCTGCTGGCTGTAAGCATGCAAGGCATTTAAGAGTATTCCTAACCTCAAGTGTGCAGTCACTGACATGCTCATTTGTCTCACTAGGTTAGTGTCACCAGGGCTCAGATATGTGATCAAATTACGGCAGTGAAAGTGGTTTAAGCTTATGTGTTTTCCTTTGTATTGTATATTTGCACATGTCTCCAATGACACCAAGTAATCCTTTAAATTGTGTTAATTTGATCATGTATCCGAGTATCCAGTGCGGTAAATTGGGATAGGTGGCTATGAAAAGTGGAGATGATGCCTTTTAGAAGACAAATAGCTTCCACGGAGAAGAGAGACATCCAGCAGAACAACTATAGCTCAGTGTGCCAGGATTTGAGTATAAATCTCTTTCCTTTCTCCTTTTACAAAATCAAGGGTTTGTAATTTACAAACGTGACCTGAAAAATTGCTTTTGTGGATTTTTACTTTTTTTTAACAACCAAGAATTAACAAAACTCTTATAGAGGAATCGTTGGTCAATTTTTGGCTACCTGACTGGGCTGATATCACTAAAAGCCCATCCAGATCTTAACGAGAAATTCAGAAGCTCACCATCCAAGCAAGTATCCTCATCATATTTGGGCTTGGAGTTGGAAATTTAAAAGCAGTCCAAATACTTAGCTTCAGAAAAGTCCTGCTGAGCTTGTGCCTGAACTCCTTTTCAAGAGACGTTTGGTAAGGATTTGCACATACCAAAGTACAATTTAGGTAATGAGCAGGAAGAGTTATTGGACTAATCATTTTTAATGGAGATTCCTTGTCTTTAATACAGAGCTACACAATAGAACTTAATAGCTTGTGGCAAGTAAATAATTTACACATGGATTGTGTCTGAATACAAATGTATACATAAAATATCACAGACTTAATGAAGCCTTTGGGGTGTTTTTTTCTAAAATCAATTTAATTGATTTTGCTGATAGGTCTGCATTTATATTTTTGTAACCTACATTTCTCTATACCTGCGCATTTGGCGCAGTCATGATTTTTAAGGGAGACGGGGAAAACTCTGCAAATGAAATCAGAAACTAAGTACACAGAGTGTAGGTAGTTTTGAAGCGTCTAGGGTAAGACACTTGGAAATAACACTCGAATGCGACCCAATGGTGTGGCTCACTTAGAAACTACTTATCAGAAAAGGTCAACCTCTCAGGAATGCTCATGACTATTCAGGATGTTTTGCAGCATTTGAGCCCAATGAAGCTGGTAATGAGGAGTTTTCCCCTTAACGCTGAATATTTTGGGTTGTTCAGCTTCAGTCAGCAGGGTTGCTTTGCATATGGCTTGGGATTCTACTAGAGTGGGGAGAAGACAATGGCTGAAGAATAAGGTTAGTGTTGTGACTGATGCACAACTGAAGCAAGAAGGAAAGTGGCTGGATGGAAACATGGCTGTGTCTTTCAGAGGGGGAAGGCCGGAATGATGATTGCTTCACCATTGGGAGTACCAGCTTATCTGACGGGCCCAAAAGCTGGTTTTCAGTGCAAAATACACCCACAGCTCTTCCTCCTTCTTTCTAACACACTGCCTCTTGTTGTCATTAACTCGTAAAATCTACGCATTAAAGGAAAGCATGGAGACAGACACAGGAGCTGGGCTGGCGAGCCCAGGGAGAGCAGTGGGGAGGCCCAGGGGTCCACTGTCATCCTCAGTCCCACTGCCCGTCCCATGCCCACGCGCCCCACAGGGCTGAGCCAGCCCACCTTACCTTTGGGGTGCCAGGGGTCCGTGAACTCGTACTTCCCCACGCCGATCGTCCGCAGCATCTGCACCCCGTTGGTGTTGTCCGGGCCCCCCGCTGCGTTGGGGGGCAGCGGGGCGGCCGCCTGCCCGTTGGTGGCAGGAGCGCTGCTGGGCAAGGCG
>VWZK01017144.1:150808-216809 GCA_013396935.1 Baryphthengus martii | reverse complement strand
AGGGGGCGCTGCCGCACCGCCGCTGCCGCCGCCCGGGGAACGGAGGGGGCGGGTGCCCTGCTCGTGCTTCCCGCGCTCCCGGGGGTGCTGCCCCGAACCGACCNCCAGTTCCCTCAGCCTTTCCTCACAGGAGACAGGAATAAGACAAGATTATTTCCCTTATCAACAGCTGTGACCATCACGGGCACACATCTCTAGATCAGCAGCAGGATTTCCTGCTCTTCCCCGCAGCGTCACACCAGATGATGATTCAACGAAAGTCTCTTATTTACTGCAGAACCTCCTTCAACAGAGCTCGACAACGAAACCCATGACCACAGAAATTTGGAAACATTGGATTAACTGTCTCTTTTGGCCTCTTTCCTACGCATCACACAGAGTTGCAAGATTTTTTTGTCCTGTTTTGCAATTTCCATGCTACTTCTACCTCACCAGATCAGCACCACCTGTGAAAGAGTGGGGGTTTGTGGTTTTTTTAATTGCCTGCTGGCCACCTGAAAGGCCCTGCTGCCTTAGAAATCATACTGAATTAATCCAACTTCGATGCAGCTGCACTTCCAGCAGCAGAATGCCTTGGTTCGAGAGCTTTACAGCCCCAGCCGGGCCAGCTCTGCTCGCTCTCGGCCTGACGTGGCCCACAGGCCGGCCGGGACCGCGGGCAGGCACAGGGCCAGCCCGGGGGAACCGGCTGCTCCTACTGCCGCACTCGAAACACCGGCTTCACGCTCCACGCTCCGGGGCGGAAGGTGCGAATTCCTACGTGGGAAAAATTTCCCAAGGGCGCTGCGAGCGCTGGGCCGCGGGCGGGAGGCCGGCCCCTCAATCCCCCGTACCCCCTCGGTTGCGGTGCCCCGATCNTGAGAGCCTGGCGCAGGTTGCCCCAGAAGTAGTTGCTGCCCCATCCCCGGCACCGTTCTAGGCCAGATTTTGAGCAACTTCATCTAGTGCAAGATGTCCCTGTCCACAGCATGGAGTTTGGACGAATTGACCTTGAAAGGTCTCTTCCAACCCAAATGAATCCCTGAGTCCATCAGGTATTCACAGGGTGAAGTAATTACTTGACATTCCTGTCACAGTCAGCGATGTTGTTACTTAAGACTTTGGTCACACGAACTCCATCCACTTCATAGAATCACAGAATGGTTTGTGTTGGAAGGAACTATAAAGATTATCCAGTTCCAACCCTCTTCCAGGGGCAGGGACACCTTCCTCTCGAGCAGGTTGCTCAGAGCCCCACCCAGCCTGGGATGGAGCACCCACAGCTTCTCTGGGCAACCTGTGACAGTGTCTCACCACCCTCAGAGGGAAGATTTTCTTACATCTAAATCTACCCTCTGTCAGTTTAAAACTGTTGCCCATCTTCCTATCACTACGCTCCCTAATAAAGGTCCCTCTCCAACTTTCCCGTAGCCCCATTTAAGTCCTGAAAGGCCCCCAGGAGGTCTCTGCGGAGCCTTCTCTTCTCCAGGCTGAACAAGCCCAATTCTCCCAGCCTGGCCTCCCAGCAGAGGGTTCCAGCCCCCCGATTATCTTCGTGGCCTCTTCTGGACCTGCACCAGCACATCTTTCTTACACTTGGGGCCCCACAGCTGAACACAGGTGGGGTCTCTACAACTCAGGTCATCTCTAGGAGTCTAGGTGACCAGCACTCATGGAGATGCTGATACTGAGCAGGAAGGAAGACGAATCCTGCGTTTAGGCATCTCTTCCAAAGCCACTGTTCCAGCTCTTGGATAGTCCTTACCATCTCCAAACCCTGCCGAGCTGCCCCGTCCACCCTCATTTTCTTAGAACCGCTTTAACTCCAAAGGCTCCTTCCCAAGTGGTCGTGGTCAGCTCAGGGCATCCCCTGTGTAAATCGCTTTGTTTTCTTACTAATCCTGGATTTTCCCTTTGCCTTCGGATACGCTGAATTCCCTACACTGGTTTATCACCCATTCACTGGGTGAAACAGCAGGTTCCTCTGTCATTTTTCACCGGGCTGGTGCTTTAGGCCCCTCTCGGGGGTTGTATGAAGGACCACTCTCGGTCTGCTCGTCTGTACGTAGTTTCTTCATTGTTTTGACCCTTTCCTGTCTGTGCTGGACTACAAAACCTGTTGTGCTTTGTGGTCAGCGTCTGCTGAGCCACCTGAACTCCTGCAGCCTTCAAACTTTGTGGGGGAACCAACAAGAAGCTGGATTATCCAAAAAAAATGAGCAGCTAGAGGCCGGTTAGTCAGGGCACCGGACATCAGAAATACAGACACAAACACTGATGGATTAAAAAGGTAAAATTAGGGCCATAACTCATTCTTGTCAGTTTTTTTATGGGAAGCGGGGCTTGTCAAGACACACAACTTCATACCAATCAGAGTTTTGTGGGGAAGAACTGGGGAAGACGTGTCTTCTGTGGAGCTTTCAACTTAACACCCCCAGATGAGTGGCCCCAGCATTCAACTTCACACCACCTGGTCTGTCCTTTAAAAAGTCACAGGAGTAGCCTCTGCCCCCACGGACCAGGCAAGCACTCGGCTCTTTCCTTCTCCCGCTATTTCTTCCCTCTCATAAACGTTGTCTTTTTACATTTGTTCCTCANCCATGGCAGGGGGGTTGGATGAGATGACCTCCGAGGTCCCTTCCAGCCTAAGCCAGTCTGTGATTCCATGATTCTAAGGATGATGAACATTGGAGGAAAGGTGAGAAATTATTTTAAGAAGTGTGGAAGTTCAAGTCAGACACCTTCTTATGTGACACTGGGCAAAATGTGACAGCTGGAGGGTGGAACAGTCTCCAAAGTGTTGGGGTTTTGGCTGTTGCTCAGTTAAGGGCCTGCACCTGCAGAATACAGTCAGACAACGGGTCACTGAGCATCGTACCGATGTCAGTGAGTGAAATGACTGCACGTCTTTAATGAAGGAGAGATTCTTGTTCCTATGGATACATCCATCGCATCTCAGGCGATGCACAAAACTTCCTTTGTCGGCCCTGCCCTGCCAGGCAGCAAACCAGGTCTCTGGCAAAAGAGGATCCCCTGGATGTCTCGTGGTGACTCGAGCCGCAGAAATCACATCAGTCGAAGAATAAATGGCCTATCAAGAAAAACCATTATCTGCCGCAGCAGCAAATGCATCCAGTCCTTGTTCTTCACTCTCCCTTTTCTGAGTCACTGCACCCAGTTTTCAAACACTTTCTGGAAACAGAGAGGTTGGATCAAAATAGTTGCTGGGATTTCCCTCCTGGCCAGGCCTTTAACACGTAACACAGGAGTGAGCACTGAAATACAGGAGTGAATTTCTGTTCTTTTGTGAAGAAATTGATTTTTGCCAGAAACGTGCTGCAACCAAGCGTCTGTTCTTGTTAGGCTTCAAGTCCTTCCAGGAGGAGTCCCTCAGCAAATTGGCTCCTTTAGACACAACAGCCAGGAGCGTGGAGAGTAAAAAAAAAAAAAAAAAAATTTTTTGTNTCGGCTCTTTCCTTCTCCCGCTATTTCTTCCCTCTCATAAACGTTGTCTTTTTACATTTGTTCCTCAAGCTTTGAATTCTCCCTGATGTTGGGCTGATTCTGCACTTTTCTGGGTTCCTGGCCACCTGTCCTGGTGTGAAGAGGAACCAAAGAATAATGTGGTGAGCTAGGTCCTCCCAAAGAAAATGCTTTAACACGGCTAAATACAATGTTTTAAATCACAAGTTTTCAGCAACCTCAGCCCTGCTCTGCACTTGGGCAAAGCCTGAACAACTTTACAGCAAAAGTTCAAGGTCATGAAGGAGGAGGCCACAAAGATGACCCAGGGGCTGGAGCACCTCTGCTACAAGGACAGGCTGAAGGAGCTGGGATTGTTCAGCCTGGAGAAGAGAAGGCTCTGGGGGGACCTTCTAACTGCCTTCCAATACCTGAAGGGAACCTCCAGGAAGGCTGGAGAGGGACTTCTCACCAGAGTGTCCAGCAACAGGACAAGGGGAATCGGTTTTAAGCTGAAGGAGAAGAGGTTTAGACTGGATCTGAGGAAGAAGTTCTTCAGTCCGAGGGTGGTGAGACTCTGGAATAGATTGCCCAGGGAAGCTGTGGATGTTCCCTCCCTGGGGGTGTTCAAGGGCAGGTTGGATGAGGCCTTGAGCAACCTGCTCTAGTTGAGAGGCGTCCCTGCCCATGGCAGGGGGGTTGGATGAGATGACCTCCGAGGTCCCTTCCAGCCTAAGCCAGTCTGTGATTCCATGATTCTAAGGATGATGAACATTGGAGGAAAGGTGAGAAATTATTTTAAGAAGTGTGGAAGTTCAAGTCAGACACCTTCTTATGTGACACTGGGCAAAATGTGACAGCTGGAGGGTGAACAGTCTCCAAAGTGTTGGGGTTTTGGCTGTTGCTCAGTTAAGGGCCTGCACCTGCAGAATACAGTCAGACAACGGGTCACTGAGCATCGTACCGATGTCAGTGAGTGAAATGACTGCACGTCTTTAATGAAGGAGAGATTCTTGTTCCTATGGATACATCCATCGCATCTCAGGCGATGCACAAAACTTCCTTTGTCGGCCCTGCCCTGCCAGGCAGCAAACCAGGTCTCTGGCAAAAGAGGATCCCCTGGATGTCTCGTGGTGACTCGAGCCGCAGAAATCACATCAGTCGAAGAATAAATGGCCTATCAAGAAAAACCATTATCTGCCGCAGCAGCAAATGCATCCAGTCCTTGTTCTTCACTCTCCCTTTTCTGAGTCACTGCACCCAGTTTTCAAACACTTTCTGGAAACAGAGAGGTTGGATCAAAATAGTTGCTGGGATTTCCCTCCTGGCCAGGCCTTTAACACGTAACACAGGAGTGAGCACTGAAATACAGGAGTGAATTTCTGTTCTTTTGTGAAGAAATTGATTTTTGCCAGAAACGTGCTGCAACCAAGCGTCTGTTCTTGTTAGGCTTCAAGTCCTTCCAGGAGGAGTCCCTCAGCAAATTGGCTCCTTTAGACACAACAGCCAGGAGCGTGGAGAGTAAAAAAAAAAAAAAAAAAATGTTTTGTTCAAGAAAAGCCTCTGTATTGTAAACAGGATAAAAGGGGATGGAGAGAGTCACTTATCACTGTCTAATGTGTCCCCAGGTCATTCCTGTGTAGCACCTACTGCAGCAAAAGGATTTCGTCTCCGCTGCTCTCTTAGAAAGCCCCAGCCAACTGTGGGGATTTTCTCTATCAAGCAATCTACAGACACCCTGTGCCTGCAAACCCCCATCGGTGCATTCCCCACCGAGCTCCTCTGGCTCCCAGTTTAAAGCCTTGCAGCACCGAAGGCAAGGCCGGTTCCTTGGAGGGTCTCCTTTGTTCTGCCTGCGCCAGTTTTCCCCTCACGGCTCCGGGACTTTGCCCTCTCTCCGACAAAACAGCCCCTGATGTTCAGTTCGAAACCAGACCCTGATAATGGGGCTCTCCCCGTTTCTCTAAGCGTGATCCCAACAGGCGTAGAAACTCTCTTCCGCCCTCCTCTCTCCCTCCCTCTCTTTTTCGGGCGCACAAAGTATTCCCCAGCTCTTCGCGTGCTTTCTTGATACTAATAACTGTGGCTTTAAAAACAAAGGAGTGCCGAACCTGAGGGCATGCCGCAGAGGCAAGACATTTAGATGAATGCTTAATGGAGACTCCTCACTTAGTCCAGCTGCAGGCCATGGGGCTGCATGTCCCAGCTCTGACAGCCTCCCTTACACAAGCCAGACCTCACAGCACGTCTCTCACCGTTTCCAGGCTGTCGAAGGGCAGAAAAAGAGGAGAGGAGACACGACAAGAATGTTGGAGACTCATCTATCAAAATTCTTGGACTGTTGGGTGATGCGCTGGACCCAGGTCTTCCTGGGCAGTAAGCTCTTTAAAGACACATTCCACCTTCCTGCTCAGCTCCCCAAATTAAGAATGTTTCTGCACTGCTATTGCGGTCAGGTTTGAGACTGATCTGTGGCCAGAAGAGTTAGAAATGTTTGGACCATCATTCCTTTCTTCGTAAATGTACCAGGTAAAGGGACACAGCAAGGGTGGGGAAGGCCAGACCAGTGGAGGGAGAAGTCGAGCGACACCTCCACTGTTTCACACACTCGCTGCCTTCTGCAGTGACGGCAGAGAACAGAGATAGAAACAGGAAGAGAAGGGAAAAAAAGTCACCCGGTGGTGAAAAACACCACGGCGTCCTCCAGCCTTAGGGATCTCTGAGACACGAACGGCTGGAGGTTCAGAAAGTGTCCTGGGCAGACTTCTCTGCCTCCTGCTTTTATTCTTGCCCACGGGGGTGACGGTGACAGTCACAGCGGGAATACTGACCTCGGTGGGTTGTTGGGTGCGTTTGGTACCTTCAGGCCTCCACTGCGCTCTCATGAGTTGTGTGATCATAATAACGATTAAACGCGGCCCGCTTCTCCATGCAGGGCTGAGTTCCTTGTGACTTTTTCCTGCTGCTCGGTTTGACTTTATCAACGAAATTCAGCAAACAGGAACAGAAGAGCCTCTTCCAACAAAGCCACAGGGGCAGAAGGGGCAAGAAATGACAGTGTCTTCCCTGGCCGATGAGCAGATGAAATGACAATAATCCTGCCAAGAAAAGCAGCACCTTCCGTCCATGTGCCCAGCACCGGGAACTCATTGGGAGCCTCAACCGCCTTCTACTGAGGTGGCATTAATCCCAAATCCCACCGCAGTCTCCGAGTCCAGGCCTTAAAAGCTCTGACTTTGAAAAGCTGAATTTATTTACTGGGCAGCCCTGTGTTGATAGATAAATGTATTAGGACAGATTCTGGTTTGGCGCTGACGTGGCCCTGAACTGTATGCATAATTTAACACTTAACCCAGGAAAATCTTAAAATATGGGAGCAGAACAACGTGCTATTATCCTGATTTTTCCAGGGGTCAGTTCCCTGACAGTCAGCCTCTCTGAAATGTGTCAGGTTAAGAATTCCGTCAGAATTGGACAAAATCATCGGCTGCTTTGGGAAATCGTAGGCGCGGATCTTTTATGCGCTTCTTTCTCTCTCCTACTGAATAAACACCCGTTTGCTGGGTCTAATTTTGGCAACCTCATCCCGGTCACTGCCCTGCTTTGTTTGTCAGTTTAATGATAATTCAGAACTGCTTTCCAAGTCATCTCTGGGCGTCAATCTGCCTCACGCTCCCATTTGGTCAATATGGGGGATCTTAAAATATGTATAAAAAAAAAAAAGAAAATCGTTTTCATCCACATTTCATCGGCTGGATAATCCAGGCATAAATAGATGGACGTGCTGGGCTACCTCTCCCCGCTTCTCACACGCTGGACTGGATGCTCCAGGGGCTGTGATATGTTTGTTGTTAAAACAGCCTGACACAAAGAGGCCCCGGGAGCTGCGTGCATCCACAGGATAGATGTCTTCTTCTGTCAATCCAACTGGAGTCCCCCAAGAGGGAAAATGGGATTGTGTGGGTGGGTGAGGGGAGGGTGGGGAGAGTCCTCTGAAGAATGTCATAGAAGAATTTTCTTAAAACCTTCTCGGGTAACCTGAACTAAAACCTCGCCATGGAGAAAGCGTAAGGACTGAATGCGTAAAAGACATAAAAGGCGCAATTTTCCGTTCGGTCTGGCCTGGTAATTCCCGTGCCAGAGTCCGGAGTACCCAGCTGGACTGGGCGTTGCTCAGACAGAGTGTAATTACAACACTGTGGTGCTTTTCAGGTTGTTTTCCAAGGCCTAGCTAAGACTCAGAGGGATCCTGGGAGTTTCTTGTATTCCATTAAACTATGGACTGTAGAGGCACTCAGGAATGTATGGCACAGGCTCCAGACAGGGATCTCTTTGCGGGGGGTTTCTTTTTACCAAGTCTGTGCTTGTCGCCCAGCACACCCCGCTGCCTACAACACCCAGCCCTAACGCTGACTTTTCTGGGGCGTTTGCAAATTTCCTCCTAGGGAATTTAATTTTACCGCCGCCTCACGGTATCATTTTGGTACCTGTGAGTAACATAAATCGTGTTACTTTGTGGCTGGAAAACACCTGAAAAGGGATGAAGAGGCAGATTTTATCTCATTAGCTTTTATGTCCTTTAAGAGCGAGGGACACATCACAGGCTGTCCTGATTTCGAACCGTTTGCATCGTTTTAGTTCAGTCCCCTCGACAGCAGGAGAGGACCAGGCACCGGCGCAGGCAGCTGGAGCTGCAGATGTCCCCTTGGCAGTGAGGTCACTCTGCTGGTGCGGTGGCATTTACCCACTTGCCAGGATGTCTGCAGGGAGAGGAAGATGCCCCAGCAGGAGCTGTTAGACTGCCTGTCGCATGGCTGTGTTGGAGATCTTATCTCCAGTGATTAGGTCGGCCCCGCTGTCCTGCTCTGCTCACTATCCTGAGCTATCTGTCAATTTGCTGCTTCTATTTCAAATTCAAAGAAGGGCTTGTTTTTCCTAAAGCTTATCTGCTTTTTCTGACCAGACTGGATGGTCTAATTGTAAAAAAACCCCTACCTCCAGCAGCCAGCCTTGCACCTCGTATGTTACCATCCAGTCTTCTTCCAGGTTCAGTCACCTTTTCCCACTCCAGTCATCGACTGCACAGGCAGTGGGAGTTTGGCTGCCCTCGTACAAGGCAGCTTGGTTAAACTACAACTGAGATCTGCAAAATGACATCTACTAGTCTGGTTTAGTGATATGGATTTGCTTCATCACTCCTTCAAGCTTTCCAACACTGTTCTGGTGACCGGAGCATCGCGGTGCAGCAGATGAGACTCAGGCGTGGCACAAGAGCTCCAGGATTTGCCGAACCCTTCGGTGATTTTGGATTGTCTGTGTTGGGAGGAATCCGTAATCACCTCAGCCCCTGGTAAACCGATGTCTCGTGAGACTATCCGGGTGTACTCACCACCCTGATCACGCTGCCCACAGCCAGGCGGCTCTGCTGATGTCGAGCCACGTGCCCAGCAAACTAAACTGACCACCAAGTGCAAGTGAAAAGTGTGGGAGCCTGTGGAGGAAGTGGGAGGGTTAAGTCTGAAAGATGGCCGGAGGCAAAGTGACCAACACATCATGAAGAGATTAATTTTTTAACATGTTTTTAATCATTTTTTCTTCCTGCTCTTGACAAAGTACCTGAAATTCAAGATCATGTTTCTGCTGGCCATCGCTGAATTGGCAGCAGCTCACTATCCTTGTGGATCTGAATTTCCCAAGATACTGTTTTAACTCCTGGTGGATGATTTGATGAAATACATAAAATATGCAATATATAGGAATGATACAATATATAAAAACAATATATAAAAATATATATAAATAATATACTATAATTACAGAATATTATAAAGCTGTGTTGGTAACAGGCATTGACAGCTTATCTCTACCTGCCCAGTCCCAGATCTTTCTGCATCACTTCCCTACAGCCTCCAAACCGCGTAAGTTCTTTGTTCACAGCAAGTGACGCAAAATCAGCCCATTCCTGTCGATGGCAAAAGACTTTGGTGCATCTCCACCTGCCCAGACTCTTCTCTCCAGTGTTCATATCTCAAGCTGGTTGGGACAACCACTCTTCTTTCCCCAAACTCACCTCACTTTCCTGCTACAGCTGCTGTAAACCACTTGCTTTTTGAGTATTTCAGATGCCACAACCTTCACTTCCATGATCATGAGTTAAAACCAGAAATATGACATGCATTTTTAGGCAGTCTTTGTACTAGAAAGAAAATGATCTTCTAGTTTTTATTGCAAATGCTGAGGTTAATTCCTCTGGCCTGTGTCAGGTAAGGCGAGCTCGCAAACCTGCCTGCTAAAATAACATGATTGCCATTGTAAGGCTGGACACAGGGATGCTCACGAAGTCTCCACTTTTCCTCCAAGTCACTAACCATCTGCCTGAAAGGAGACAGAAAGAAAAGTGGCATCGTTATGTAAATACCGGCCACATCACCCTCGGCCAGGCGAGCTCTGTTTGCCAAGACCACATTCACGACCACGTGCTGGCCCCCAGCGCCTGAAGCTCAACCCTGGACAGATTTGCAATGTAAATCTCCTTCCCTCCTCCTCACCAGGATGGTTTCCTTTGTACCCACAGCAGCACCGGATCCATCCCAGCGTCTGGGCAGCCGTAACGCAGGAGCTCTGCCCTTCGCGTGCTCCGGCCGACGCTGCTCTTGCCCTCGCTGCAGGGCTGGAGAGTTTGTCAGGCAGATGCAACCTCTGTCCGCCTGTGCTCTGCCTCCAGCAGAAGGGCTGTGGCTGTGGGAGGTTCAGCGTGGGGTACAGCACCGCCCAGTGTGGAGTGTAGCTCACCTTGGGGTCCCACACTGCCCACTGATGGGGCTCCCTGAGGCTCAGCAGGAGACCACCGTGGCAATACAGCTGACTTGGCACCAGGAGGTCACGTTTCCCTGCAGAACCACTAACTGCTTCTCCCCTCCAAATGATTGTGAGGTCAGCAGCGACAGCAAGGCTTCCCCTCTCCAGCACCCTCTTGGGAAGTGGGGATGCTCTTTTTGCCACAGTGCCCGAGAGTGGGAGGTTGCTTGTTGGATTTGAGGGCCGGAGCTAGAACTTGGTCGACAGCATCCTTACCTGGGTGACACAGTCACCTTCTCCTGCTCCTCAGAAAGATCTCAGCCTTGTGGGTGCTGCTGAGGATAAGAGTTGGAGGGAGAAATAGAGCAAGGACAAGGGTAAAATAAATCCTTTTAGAGGGGAAGCCAGAACCATTAGCTCTGTGAGCAACTAGAGACCAGTGGGGGACTTGGAGACTGAGGGGTTCAGTGCAGGTCTCCAGCTCTTCTTCAGCTGCTGACAGCTCCTGGATGCTCCCAGTGAAAGACAGGATGGGCTTAGTTTTGGACCTCTGGTTAAGGCCTTTCTATACTGGGTGGGAAGAACTCAGCAAAAGGAGGGAGATGGTGACTGCACAAGTTGACCAGAGCATAGGACCACATTTCTGTGCTGTGGGAGACTGTTTCCAGCTGTGGTCTTGCTGCCAAGTGTCCTTGTACGGTCCCGTACAGCAACACTTCACCTTCTTTCATCATCATACTACCCATAGACATCAAAGTGCCATCACGTTCTTTATTGGAGAATTTGAGGCAGAAGGAGGAGCCCCAAGTTGCCTAATAGCAGACTTGAGGAAAGACTAGAGCACAACTTTCTTGTCCCTACTGCTCTGACCACTGGTCCCCGCCGGTATCTCCTCCTCTCATTACTAAGGTGCTGAGTATACCTGCAGCCCTGAACTGGGATGTTTTGCCCAGTTTCAGACTGGGGAGAAGAAGCACTGCAGCTCCTCCCAGAGAGCTCAAGGAGCGGCAGCGCCTCAGGGCACTCAGTAAATGAATAAAAAAAACAGAGTCAGAACTGATTAGGGAGCTCAGGTTTTGGCTCGGGCTTCCTAGAGCCTCCAAGGCATTGCAGAGGCTCAGAACCTCATTACTTCTATAAAGTGAATTCAGTAATTAGCTCAGGTCAAAAGTTTACAGCTTGGAGTCTGCTGCTGGGGAAATGGTTCCTCCTGGACATTAGAAACCAAACTGCAGAAAGCAGCAATAGTTGCCATCAAGGCAAAAGCATTTAATCGAGGATCCTTTTGGTGGGACCACCTTGCTGTGCAGTCTTACTGGGCAGCAAGTGTTGCAGTGATGCCCCCTCAGAAGGTAACCCATCACCCTGGAGAAGTAGACACGACACGGCCACAAACACTTTGTGAAGCTCAGAATTGCCTGACTGGATGGGTCCTGGTCTAGCTAAGCCACAATCCTGCTGTGGTCAGAACGAGGTTTTTCAAACAAGGCTGCAAGTAGCTGGTGCAGCTGTACCCTCCAGACAGTCTGACTGAAGAGCAGCTGAGACCTAAAGCAGTAACTCATCCCGGTGGGGTTGTGTTGTCATCAGCATGCGTAGCCTCCTGGCTTCAGAGACGGCCCAAAGCATCAAATCTACATCCTCAGTTCTTCCCCCATATAAAAGCCATGCAGTGGCTAATTTAATTTTTTATTTCCCAGTTCCATGCAATATCCCCCAAGGATTCGTCACGAGGCAGGAAAGCCCCGTATCATTTGCTGTTTAATCAGTTTGGGTACGTTCTTAACGATTTACCTGACTCACAGACGATTAATTTTCCTTATAATGAGCAGACCTTTGGGTCTCATCCCACTCTCAGAGGCTCTGCCTTTCTGCTGCATCCCATGGGATGCGAAGCGCGTGTTGCCAGCAGCCAGAGCAGCGCAGCTCACCTCTGACGTGGGATTTTCCATCCTGGCCTTTACCTGGGCTTATGGACCTTCACGTCCTGCCCGTTTCGAGACCACAAGGCAGAGATTGTGCCACACTGCCCAGCACCACCACACTCTGCCTCTGCTCCCCTCCCCTGGCTGTGCCAGAAAGAAACTGGGACGGGGAGGAGGGAAGGGAGGGGCTGAAGGATTAAACAAGACGGACTAGAAAGCCTTGAATTTTTCCGCTAATATTCAGCTATTTAATGACTAGTTTGATGATAAGCATGAAATTAAATAGACAAAGAAAATTCTCTCATGTCTAAGAAGTCAGCAGATAATTAAGCTTGGATGGGGACATTCTGAGATACTTTCCACTTCTTTTCTGAGTCTGATTTGATACTGCAGCTGCCTTGGTTGTCCCTGCAGTTGAACTCTGCTGATCTATCCTGGCTGGACCTTGGATAGATGCTCAGACTGGCTGATGCCTCCTTTATTCAGGCAGGTGTTAGTCCTCTGGAAGAACCTTCTTCAATAGGAAGAATCTTCCTGTTCCACTCAGTTTCCAGTTCTCATGTTCCTCCTCTTCTAAACTCTTTACAGCTCATTTCACCCAGAGCAATGTTAACAGAAAGCCGTACGAAGAACTTGGTGTGAATATTTGTTTTTGAAACTCAAATGCACTGTTTCTGTACTTATTTACAGATGTATGCACTTTATTACACGTCCAAACATTTTGAAAGCCAGAAAAAGAATTAACCAGCTCAAAGACTCAGACTCAAACCCACCTGCTTCAAGGGTCTGAGGACTATCTAGGCAAGAAAATCATCGAACACCAGTGTGTGAATTCACAGTATCCTGGTCCCTCCCACAGCAGCCATAACTTGAACACTCCTAAGTGCCAGGAAAAGAACCCCTTTTCTCACGTGTGAGCATTCCTGAAGATACATTATGCTTTATTTTCAGGCAAATCCTGGCTCATTATGCCAACACTTCAAGCCAAAACCTCCAACTACAAATTGGCTCCAGACTCAAAGCCATGACCTCACAGGTGAGCCAAGGCTGCCCGCACAGTAAGGCACGGTAGCTGTTTGCCAGAAGCATCTCTAAAACCCTGAGGTAGGAAAAAGGTGATTAAATGGGGGACAACTAGAAATTTGGGATGAAATAGAAGGAAGGGAAAGACATAAGAAATCCGTTTGTGAAGCAGAGGCGGACGGCACGCCTTTTGACAGAGGATTTTTTTTAATTCTTAATTTTTTAAGAATTACTTTTTAATTTTTTAAATTGAACAATGCAAAGAGTGCATGAAAGAGGAGAGGTGACCCTGAGGCTGCTTTCTCATGGTAAACTTTGGACTTGGAGAAAAGTCAGAGCTTGCCTGGCTCTGGCACACAGCGTCGACAGCCGAGGGTCTGCTGAAAGCATGGAAATTGGGAGCTTTGGTCAAATCACTGTCCCTAAAACAACCGCTCTCCAGGTTTTCACAAGAAGAAGTTCTGATAATTCCGTTTCAAATGCTCCCAAAATGACAAATCTGATTGACCCCACTGAAAAATCAGACTGTCAACGCACCCTGACACTCTGTAATTTTTGCTTTGATCACCAATATATAATGGGAAAAAACTCCAAATCTTTGAAAACTTGCCTTGGGAAGGAAAGAAAAACTCTTTTCCTACTAAGCTCTGATCTCAAATACATTTTGCTGTTTATTCTTGGAGGGAGAAGACCAGCAAACTTGACAGTGCCCATAAGGAATGTCCAGCTGCCAGCAGGCTGTTCACGGCTTTCAGGCTCCTGGAGGAGTGATGGGAGGTGGGAAGGGAGAGTCCACTTCAGGAATGCTTCTGGGCGTTTGGGATGGCTGAGCTGGGTTTGACAGTGTAATAGACCCCCAGAGAAGCACCCGTAGCCCGCAGCTATCCGAGAACTCCGAGCTCAAACATACACACAGAAAGGTTAGCTTTTAATGGAGGGTAAATGTTTGGAGAGACCTTTGACCAGCTCTAATGCTGCAGCTGACCGCTCAGCCAGCCCGTAATGAATGACCACGCATTAGGCTCGGCTGCTCACTTTAGCGAACAATAACTGTCAGACCTTGCTGCTTGACCCCCGGGCAGCTCCCCTGCCTGTCCCGTGGTAACAGAGCAGGTATCAACCTGGCTTTGGATCACACTTATTCTGTACAACCATCAAAGCAGTCCAGAGCGTGATGCTGGGTTGGAGAAGATGCAGGAATAGATTTAGATGCCTCCAGAAATGCTTTTTTCCTGGTTTTGTTTTTTTTCAAGCTCTGGTCATTGTCAGTAGCTTCATCTGCTCTGGCAAGGTGAAGAAAGCAACGAAGTGTCTAGGACTTGGATCCTGTCTTGGTCTTTCTGAGGAAGCCATGGAAATAGACATTTTGCTTTCCATGTTCCTAGAATATATCACTGGGCTCAAATTCCCCCGAGGATCGCACTCTTGAGGATGCTCGGCAATGACATGTGAGGATTTCCTGAAAAGATTCACAATATTCACTGCAGAAATTTGCACAAGCATTTTTTATCAAACTGCAAACTCCTGAACCCCTCAGGCAAAATATTACTCATGGCAGCCATGTTTCAGTCCCCTCTTCACTACTCTTCTATGTCAGACATTTAGATTTTTCCATCTTTAAAGATTTAAACACTTTCAAGAGACTTTCATCTTGCCAAAAATCATTCTGATAACCTGGGGCAAAGCCATTGATACAAAATGAGTCCTCATTCTTATTGTCCACAGAGCACTGGTGTCTCCGTGTATAGTGCCTACGGCTGGTCTGCTCTGAGGACTGCTAGGACAGCAGTCTCCATGGCTTTCTGTCCAGTATCTTCTAGTAGGAATTTCAGCAGAAATTATTTTACAGAAAGGGAGGTGTGAGTGGATCATTAGGGATAAGCGAGTAGGAAAGAATGCACAATATTCTGTGATGGTGTATCATGGAGGAAATTTGATTAAAATGAATAGGAAACAGCAGAGAAAAGGCTCCAGGCCTTGGGCCGTTTGATCAAGAGATCTCCCTGAAGCAACACTGGTTTTCTTCTCGGTGGTTATAGGATCATTATGTGATCTTCTTGTCAGTCTTGGGAAGCTTGGAGACTCTGTAAGTCTTCTGAAGTGCCACCAAACTGCCTAACAAGTCAGGAATATTTCAGATTAGTAAGTATCTCAGAGGTCTTCAGGGTGCTTAGTGTTGAGATCAAGCCACATGATCGTGTCACCAAGCCTTACGAATGGAGTGTCACGCCAGTAGCAACTGCTGTTGAGCCCACCTAGATTAATGGATCCACCATGCTTCTTTCAACGTCAGTCATCCTGCCCACCAGTAGCCCTTGGACCTCCTTAAATACCACTTCAGGTGCTCTGTATGCCTGTGCAGTGTGCATGGTCATCAGAAGGGAGGACGGAAGGCCTTCAGTGTCAGATTTGAGCTTGGTCGTCCTTTTCTTCCCCCACCAGTGTTTGGCGGCACATGACAGTGGGAGCAAAGAGACAATTTAGCAGAAGGGGTTGATTTAGGGTCAGGGAGGGCACCTGGAACTACCAGCAACTACACAAGCTCTTGTTGGGAGTCTCTGCCTTGAGAACCAGGAAGCAAAATCATCGTGATGGATTTATGGGGAATCCCCGAGGAATGTTTGCTATAACCTGACACTTTGCACAGAGTGGACAGAAAAAATAAACCTACAGTTTTGCAACATTTCTTATCAGCAGGTGGTATTTTCCCTTGCATGCCCCTGGATCAACCCTGAAGGTTCTGCCAACGCAATCCTTGTGAGTTTTAAAATCCCAGCCACAAAAATAATCTCAATTCATATGAGAACTGAAGTATTTACTGGCATTGAAGTTCTAGAACCAAAGCTATTGATGCACAGAAGTGAACTGGAAAGGAAAAAAGAATTTCTGAAGGGTCACCCTACAAGAAACACTGTAATGGATGTACCTTTGTGTTACCTGACTTTGTTTCACAAGTCCAACCCAGATCAGACTGCCGGAGGAACACAAGATGTTAGGAAGACAGTAGGTAATGGATCCTGTGGCAGATATCCCGTATGTTATGTTTCAGTCTGTATCATAGTCAGAGGCCAAGCTGAGTCTGATTCATACACCTCTTAAATGCTTCACCTTTTCCAGAAGAGCATATGTTCACCTTTCCAGGGACACACCATCACAAGTAGCTTCTTCCTTACTCTTCAGATGTTCTCATGGCAAACTGTGCATCTGCTCTGGGACAGTGCATCTGTATCCTCAACAGTCCAGCCACAGGTATCACAGGTCTTAAGCAAGAGGATGAAATTGGTCACTAGTGTCTTCACAGCTTGGAAAATTAATCTTTCCTCCAGGTATTCAACGGATTCCTCATCATGACCTTCTTCGCACCATTATCGACTGTGGTCATAGTAGGTCCTATTTGGATGTCCCTGAAATAAGTAGATCTTGGTCAGGTGTGGAAAAGTTGGTACCTGGCCTGGACCTCTGACCTGTGCTTGTCACAGGTCAGTCATGGAATGGATCCCTGGTAGGACAGAGATGTCATCACAGAATCAGTATCCTGCCACTGACATCTCTGCTGCATTTCAGGCAATCCCAGGAGCTGGATGTCAGGGTGCTGGCCCAAACTAACATCTAGCCTGGTGAGCAGATGACCAGGATAAGAACATATCTTGTTCCAGGAATCATTTGAATGTTGCTCCTGTACATTAAGTTTCACAGCAGATTTTTAAGTCCTGGCATATTTACAGAGGTCAGACACTCGGTGGATGATTATTTGGAGGTGGGAATCAGGCTGATGGGTGCAAATCAGAGCATAGGAGGCTCCAGGTAAATGTAAGGAAGAACTTTTTCACAGTGAGGGTGACAGAGCATGGCACAGACTACCCAGAGAGGTGGTGGAGTCTCCTTCAAACCCCATCTGAACATGTTCTTGTGTGACCTGCTCTAGATTCCTGCACTGGCAGGGGGGTTGGAGTCAATGAACTTTTGAGGTCCCTTCCAACCCCTGCCATTCTGTGATTCTGTGATGCCCCTCACAGAAAGAGGGGTCAATACAGAGGTTGGAGAAGCAAGGAGCTGTTGTTGTAACTGGGCGGGGGAGCGTGTCCTGGTGTGTGCATGGAGGGGATGCACAGTTATATGGAGCAGATTCCACATGTGTGCATCTATATGTATGTGTTCCTGGGTGAGTAGGGAGGTGTGCCAGTGTCCATGGCCGTGTCCATGCCTGTGTTCATCTGTGCAGGTGGCTGTGTGTTCGTATGTGCATGTGCCTGTATGCACATGTATGTCTGAATGGCTGCAAATGTACGTATCATAGAACCAGAGAATCGCAGAATCATGGACTGGTTTGGGTGGGAAGGGACCTTTCAAGGTCATCCCGTCCAAACCCCTGCAGGGAGCAGAGCCATCTGCAACTCGAGCAGGTTGCTCAGAGCCCCAGCCAACCTCCCCTGGGATGGGGCCAGGGATGGGGCAGCGACCACCTCTCGGGGTAACCGGGGCCAGGCTCTCACCACCCTCAGTATCAAAAATCTCTTCCTCCTCTCCAGTCTAAATCTCCCACTTTTAATTTAAAACCATCCCCCCTTATCTTGTCCCAACTGGCCCTGCTCCAAAGTCTGTCCCCATCTTTGTGACAGGCCCCTGAAAGTGCTGAAAGGCCACAAGAAAGTCGCCCTGGAGATACATCTATATATGTGTACATAAACACACACGTGTGCAGATGTCTACAAACACATGTGCATACATGTACATGTGCCTACATTTGGGGGTGGGAACAGGTGTGAGCATGTAAGAAAAAGAAAAAGGAGTTTTTCTGAGAAAGGGATGAACAGTAAAGCTCCCAGTAGAGCACTTGCTGTTCTCAGTCTGGGTTTGCTCGCTGTGGTGGAGGCAGTAGGATGTGACACCGCCCTGATCAAAGCCCAGAGGAGGGACAGATACAGAAGTCCAGTCTCCAAGGCTGGCACAGGCTCTGGGAGCAGCAAAGCCTGCGGAGTGGTAGAGTGCAGGCAAATGATGAAACAGAAGAACACATCTAGCCATGAAAAACTGAAGAGAATTTTGCACCATCATTCAGAGCAGTCTCATTGGCAGGCTGAGAAAACAGGAGCTGGAGAAGCAGACAGTACAGCTGGACCACTGGGCTCAGAGGACAGTCATCAACGACATGGCATCCACCGGTGGCTGGCAGTGCTGGGGTCACTCCTCAGGGCTTAATACGTGAGCCCATATGACTCAAAAACTTCCACAGTGATATGAACTCACCTAGAATCACAGAATCTTTCAGGTCTCAGGAGTCTCTAGTCCAACATCTGACTTGGAGCAGCACCAGCTAGGAGGTCAAATCAGGTCACACTGAACTTCCAGCAGCTTTGTGGGTGATGCTAAACCGGGGGGTGTTGACAAGTTGAATGGCTGAACCTCAGGGCAGGAGGACCTTAAACTTCAAGACTGGGCGAAGCAAAAACCTCATCAGGTTAACAGAAGAAGAGTCATTGTTATGTTACCTGCCACCTCTCACTCTGCAGCAGGGTCAGGATCACCCTCTCCATCGCTACACAGACTGGTGGAGATGGTGGAAGCCAGGGTGGACATTAGCTGGCAGTCACTCTCACTGCAAGTAAGACAAACTGTTTACTGGACTACAAGTGGAGGAGCACAGGCAGAAAGAAGGAAGCTATTGTCCCTCTGCTCAGTGCTGGGAAGGCTCACCAGAAACACTGCATTCAGTTTTGAGCATCCAGTTCAGAAACAATGTGGATAAACTGGAGAGGCACCAGTCAAGGCAACCAAGATGATTAAGGCCTGGGGCTCGTGATCTGCCATGAGAGGTAAAGGGAGCAGGGCTAATTTAGCAGAAAGATGGAGAGAAGGCTTCAGCTCCTCTACTGGGTGAAAGGAGACTGATCAGTGTCTAAGAGCAGTCTGTCCATTTTTGCAGGGCCATTACAAGGATGACAGAGCCAAACTTCTCTCCCTGGTGCCAGACCATATAGCAAGGGCCAACAAACACAAACTGGAGCTTGGAAGGCTCAGGTTAGGCATTAGGAAACACTCACTCTCCAGGAGGGTGATGCAGCCTTGGGCCAATTGCCAAGAGAGCCTTCAGTATTCACAGAGTTCAGCTGCACAAAGCCCTGGCGATCCTGATCTAGTCCTGGGGATCCATCCTGGTCCGAGGAAGGCTGAGCTGGAGACTTCCAAGAGTCTCTATCCAGCAGCACTATTGTGATGCCTGCGGTTCCATTTCTTTGAGAGCTGCCTTCCCAAGGAGAAGCACTCTTCTCCAGATTTCACTCTTTCACAGAGGGGAAGAAGTGATCTTAACACTCTTCCAATGTTTCCCACACACACTCCATACAGGGTCTCCACCTTGTCACAGATTCCAGCTATGATCCATGTTGCACAGACAGAAACTCTCTTCAGTAACGAGAGGCTGCCAGTATCCTTGTCCTTCCTATAGGTACTTTCCCGGACTTTGACCTCGGTCCTTCGCTTCTCCAATCTTGCAGCACAGCAGCCCCCAACATGAGACTCTGTCTGGATGTCATCCGAACTGAAGAGAATTACATCTGCAGGAGATAAAAGAAGGACATATTGCTTGCAGTGACTCGCACTATGGCTGAGAGTGTGAATCTGCCTTGAGGAGAATGCTGAACAGCATCAGAAGGTCAGTGTTATTGCGAGAGGAAAGCCTGATGTGGGGGCAGTGAGCAAGGCAAGATCCGCGTGAAGGTCCACGACAAGGACAGGACCAAAGGTGCTGAATGTCCAAAATAGAAAGAAACATATAGGGCCCTGAGCTACGTCTGAGGGTGTGGTGATCATGGAGGTGGTGACTTGAAGATTTTATGGGTGGGAAGAGAGCGAGAAGGGACTGATGAAAAGGCCTCCAGACAAGCCAAGGGAGGTCCAACAAAACCCCGCTCCTGTTTGTGTGCTGATGGCGTATCTGACATGAAATGCTCTGGCACAAAGTTAACCAATCAGCCCGATTTGAGCAAATCTGAACTGGCACAGAAAGTTTATTCCAGATCAGCACGTAGAGTCGTGAGGCTGTGGTAGTTCTGCTGGAGCACTCAAAGCCCTCAAGTTACATTTAATCTATCACTGAACTGCAGCTCTAAATCACAGCGTCCCCAAGTTCGCTTCCCTTTTGGGGAAAAGCGAGCATCAAAGGACTCTCTTAGGAGCTTCCCCTCCTTCCATCTCATTTTTCAATTTGAGGCAATACATTGTATGCTAATTTCACCTCCCTTCTCTCATTTCTTTCCATTTGGCTGATGCCTTCGGACACTGTTCCAGTGTCAGTGTAAATGCAAATGCCGTTTTGTTTGTCTTGCCTTGGGACAATGAAGTCTTTGAAATGTAGATGCAGGATCTTCAATTTGCTTTGCTGTCTAAGAACCTACTTTCTCTTTAATTCTTTATTTTTGATACAGTTCGGTAGGAGGACTCTTCTCTTGTCTTTCACGTTCATTGCCAGCCATCTGTGCACTCTCATTTAGACCAAGTGCAATGTATTTTATCTGGCCACTGGTTTTGTTTGCTGAACTACATCACAAACTATATATTTAAAGAAAACATTCTCATTCAATGTCTCATCAGCGAGACAGTGTCTGGTTCTTCCCAGAATTATGTGGAACATGAGCAGTTACACAGCATAGCTGAGAGCTGGACAGACATGAGGACACAGGATTATCAAACTGTTCAAGACCAAGATCCTTTTAACTCAGTGCTGTGTCCCTGGCTGTGGTCAAGAGAACTGTCCAAGGATGGTGGACAGGAACAAGATAAATAGGGAATGAAGCCCAGACAATGAAGCACCAGGGCACCTACATAGCAGGAGGTACCTGGGATTCTGGGACCTCCATAAATGCAGTGAACCTGGATTTGAGAAAGGACCAATACAGAACGGGGCCACCCACATGTCAGCAGAGAGGTACCTGTCCCTGGTGACAGGACCTCATCCCTCATAGAATCATAGAATGTTAGGGGTTGGAAGGGACCTCTAGAGATCGTCTATTCATACCTCCCTGCCAGAGCAGGAGCACCCAGGGCAGGACACACAGCAACAGATAGAGGGGGGGTTGGAAAGTCTCCAGAGAAGGAGACTCCACCACCTCTCTGGGCAGCTTGTTCCAAGCTCTGTCACCCTCCCAGTAAAGAAGTTTCTTCTCCTGGTGAGGTGGAACCTCCTGGGTTCCAGCTTGTCCCTGGTATTCCTTGTCCTATCCCAGGGTACCACAGAAAAGAGCCTGGCCCCTTCCACTTGACCCCCACCTCGAACAGATTTCTAGACATGAATGAGATCCCCTCTCAGGCTTCTCTTCTTCAGACTCAACAGCCCCAGGGCTCTCAGCCTTTCCCCACAGGAGAGATGTTCCAGTCCCTTCATCCTCCTCGCAGCCTCCCTTGGACTCTCTCCAGTAGATCCCTGTCTCTCTTGAATTGGGAAGCCCAAAACTGGACACAGTACTCCAGGTGTGGTCTCCCCAGGGCAGAGTAGAGGGGAAGGAAACCTTCCCTCGACCTGCTGGACACACTTTTCTCAATGCACCCCAGGATCCCATTGGCCCTTTTGGATCCCATTGTATTTTGGAAATACACACGTAGAAGAACTGGCAATCCCAGCGTTATGAACCAAACACGACGATGTCTGGTGCGGTGATGTACCCCATGGTGCACTCTGCACGATCCTGTCACACCGTGGATGAAATCCTGTTTGAACCAGCACAGGGGGAGCTTGCTGCTGGCGCTGACTTCCTGTTGGTGTATCAGAAGAAGCTCCCACATCTTTCTTGTGGTTGTTTCAAGAGAAGACTCTCAAGCTGTGCTGGCCTGTCCACCCCTGCGACACCTCTCCTGGTAAGGTACCTCAGTATAGTGGAAGTCCAGAATGAGAAGCTAATCTGGCAGCTGCCACCTCAAGAGCCAAGCTGGCAGCCCGTTGAGCCATGGCCCTCCCCTGACTGAACACGTGAGTCTTGTCAGAAGCCTGGCTGGTGACTCACAACTTCCAGTGACCCAGGGCTGACATACAACTTGCTCTGCTTCTACAAGGGCAGTGTAGGGCTTGCTCAACTTGCTACAAACCATCTCCACTTTGTCCTTCTCCACAGCCACTCCAACCACTTTAAATAATGAATCTTAATGAGTCTTAAAGTCAACTTTCACAGGCAACTTCACCCCATCTGTCCATGTCTGATCTTTTGACTAAAGTGATCTGTTTTTTCTCCTTACTGAAGAGGTTTCGATTACTCAGAAATGTCTTCCTTCTTAAGACCCTGAACCTCAAGTTCTAGAGACCAGAAGAACATCCTGGGGAACTCTCCTACCTTCTTACCCCACTCACATATTTATCCTTGAGTATCTTCAGGTTGACTTTTAATCCAGGATAACTGGTGGGTTCCTCTGTCTGCTTTGTTTACTCATGAGACAAGCAGACATGCAGATTATTTCTAGTCCTTGGGAGAAAATTTGACTGCATCTCATTATCCCATTCAAAAGGAATTACTGATTTGGTTAATTGGGTTCAGAAGAATGTCACCTATTGAATTCTCAGCTGAGTTCTTCTAGCTGAATTTTCTTATAACTATATTCCTCTGTGCGGCAAACCAGGGTTTTATTTCAAGTGCAGTTTTCACCTGTGGGTTCAAATGTTCCAAAGGCATCTCTTGGTGTCTGGAGGATTTTTGTTTCTGCTTGTGTAGAGCAATGTTTGAAGAGGCTGGTGGTAACTCAAGACATGGACCAAAACAAACTGAAAAAAATACACAGATAAAGATCCACAGAATGTAAAGTTTATTTACCGTGTTTTACTTATTTACCAGTATGGTTTGGCCACCAGAACTGAAGTTCACTCACAAAATCTCCAACTTTGTCCTCTCCCCCATGTTGATCCATCATCTTAAAATCTTAGTGTAAAAAAGACCCTTTTCCCTTCGTCTTCCTCCATGAAGATGTACCTAACTTCCCTTGTCTTCTCAAAGCTTCCCATGATAAGCTTTTGCCCTCACAACTGACTCCTCCACCAGACCATTGACTCATCAAGACCTTGAAGGGATTCTTGTGATTAATCTTAAAAAAAATCTGATAGAAATTTCAACCTGTAGAAGCCCAGGGTGCGAGACCTAAGAATCAAAAAGTGGTCACGCAGCCCCCTGTGAAATAATCAAGGTGCAGTTGGGTGAAGAAATCTCCTTACGTGTGTGTTCTTTCATCTCTTCACTCTGAGACCACTCAGAGGGGACCCAGCAGAGCCAGCGGAGCTACTCAGGGCTTTCTCATGCTGGGGACAAATTTGCCCTTCCTGCAACTTTATCTCCATGCTGGATTAACGAACACCCGCAGCAGGGGCATTTCTGCTGCTGATTCACAATGAGCTACTTGGAAAGAACCGAGATAACTTCTGGTTTGACTCTTGGCTTTCAACTCTGCCTCCCAATACCTGTCCTGACTTGGGTCATGGCTTCAGTGCTGTCCCCATGGTCTGCCCATGGCCCCCAGGGTGGCAGGATTCAGCCTCACTGCTTTGCTCTAACATTGCCTGTGCTCCAATCAGCTGCTCTGCACCATCCTGCCCCATTGGGAATCCGCTCCTCGCAGAGGCTGCCTTCGGGGCCGTGCGTCCCTGAACGCCTCGCACAGTTTTGTCACCACCGCTGGAACCCTGCTCGTGAGTCGTGCCAGAAGGTTACAAAAGGGCCCAGGAGCACATTTCCAGTACAAGCCAGGACTGGGGAAACAAAGGCTACAAGAGGAAACAGAAAACAAAATCTGATAAGTAAAAAGTGCTTAGAATTAATATACAGCAACAGATTCTTTTCAAAGACAATTTAGGGAAAGTTCTCACGAGGCCCTGTTTGTTATCCTTTAATTTCATGATAGGTTTGTTCATTGCTGCTCCAAGCTCTGCAGAATTTAAGGATGCTCGGAACACATTTGTAAAAAGAAAAGGAACCGTTCAGTGTTTCACGGTGAAATTCCAAAACCTCTTAAATATACTTCCAAGAATAGAAACGGCCTTGTTAAAAGCATGAACTGCCAGAGCAGTGAAGGGTGAAATGCAAGAGGAAACTGACTTGATAAAAGGATAATTCCAGTAAATGAATAACACTTCCCTTCTATCACACCAAATACATAATGCTGGGATTATAAGAATAGCAACTGCAGCCCGTGTTCTGAGCTGTTCTTCTGGCCAACCTGGATGGGAGCCTTTGAAAGGAAGCTTCACAATCTATCTAGCTGAAGAACACGAAGCTCCATGATCAAAAGCAATCCTAAATGATCAGCACAGCTACCAATTGTTTCAATTAATGTTATTAATGCCGCTGAAAACATTCCCCCCAATCAGCAAGAGGAACATGGAGGGCCTGAGAATGCACGGATGGGATTCAGCTCCCTTCTGGAGCTGGGAAGTGAGATGTCAGGTGTGAGCCAGTCACCTTGGCCTCTGCTCATATTCAGTGAAGAAAAAAGGCTCAGGGCAATTCTTCTGTCCCTTCTTAGAGAACTCGAGTCCTTTGAGGGCCTAGTTCTTCTACTGACGCATAAAGGGAGCACCGAGTAACCAGCTCAGGTGGGGACATTGAATTATTGTTCATAGGTTCATAGAGTGGTTAAGGTTGGAAGGGACCTTCAAGATCATCTAGTTCCAACCCCCCTGCCACGGGCAGGGACACCTCCCACCAGAGCAGGTTGCTCAAGGCCCCATCCAACCTGGTCTTGAACACTTCCAGGGAGGGGACATCCACAGCCTCCCTGGGCAACCTCTTCCAGGGTCTCACCATTGCTACTGTGAAGAATTTCTTCCTGATATCCAGTCTAAACCTCCCCTCTTCCAGCTTGAAAACATCACCCCTTGTCCTGTCCCCACAAGCTCTTGCAAACAGCACCTCCCAGCTTTTCTGTAGCCCCTTCAGATACTCCCTGGAGACCTTCCCTCTTCTCCAGGCTGAACAGCCCCGACTCCCTCAGCCTGTCCTCATAGAAGAGGTGCTCCAGCCCTCCTGTCATCCTTGGGGCCTCCTCTGGACCTGTTCCAACAATTCAATGTCTTCCTTGTGTTGGGGGCTCCAGAATTGTACCCGGGGCTCCAGGTGGGGTCTCAGGAGAGCAGAATAGAGGGAGGGAATCACCTCCCTCGACCTACTGGTCACACGTCTTTGAATGCAGGCCAGGATGGGTTGGCCTGCTGGGCTGCACGTGAACATTGCCGGCAATTAGTCGAGGAAGCTCTGACAAAGAACCCTCACCACGTCAGGACTCCTTAGGAAGGACTGTTGACTAAATGGCGAGACTTGAGACTGATATCCACGAAGCGGACAGTTTCTTATGCTTGCCAGAGGTACTGGGGAGTCTCACCTTTACCTCACGGCTGTGGCTCTGACTTAGCACCTACTCTGGATAAACCTCTCCCTCTGCTCTTCTTCTACTAATTGCACAACGATGGCTGTGAATTTGAGGCTCAAAGAAAAGCTGTGGATCTGGGGAGCTGAAGGGCAAGCTCTGCAGGGTGGCAATCAGCCAGCGCGGCTTCCTGAGCCCACACAGCTCCTGACAGCGTCGCTCTGCCAGACGTACCATTTTCCTACCTCCCTCAAGTGCCACGCTTTGCAGTCAGCCTCGAAAGGCACAGCTACGGGTGACCCACAGGCAGCCAAGCTGGTTATGAATTCACTCCCACAACCACTGGAGTCAGAACAGATATGTTAACAGAAGATGTTAACAGGGAACACTCTGATTAGCCCTGCAGAGGAGGAAGGTGTGTGACCTGCCTAAATCATCTCTGAGACCGACACCAGTGTGTTCAGAGCCGTGGGAGAGGCCCCTGTGACACTAAGCACACCTCAAATGGAAGTTTTCTAATCCCGTGAAGATGTTTTTATTTCAGTAGGGACGGGAGTTGCGATGTACTGATTTTGGAGTTTGGAGGCATCAGGAATGGGTATGTCAAAGAGGTGATTGTTTAGTCTTCCCACCTTAGGTGTCAATGTCCTGCAGTAAATCTGCATGTCATGGTGCTGGCAAGCGGCAAACACTCCTCTGAGCAGAGCCAACGCTCAGGCCACACCACGTTCGCACTTATGCCGAAAGTGAGTGAGAAAGAGGAAGGCTATGTCCTGCCAGGCCCATTGAAGAAGTGGACTTCTCTTTTAGAATGGCCAAATTCTTAACAACTCTTCTTCTAGCTGCTTTGTTGGTGGCAGAAACAGCTGGAGCCCTTCTGAGGTCAGATAGTGGAATTTTACCTAGAGGCATTTTTTGTCTCAACAGAGATGCCGCCGGTTTGTTCGGCTGAAAGATCTAAAGTAGGGGCCGCTGCAGCAGAAATCCACTTGCTTGGGCCAACCACTGCCCACCCACCCTGGAATTGCTCCAACACACTCCCTAGACCCCCCACCTCTTGTTTAATCTTTAATGCACCTCCAATCGCCCTAGGCTGGACACCGCAGCAGGGCAGGCAAGATAGGAGTGATGATTAGCTCCCTGACCCCGCATGCTATGCTGGGCACTGGGAAATGTGTGTCTAACGGCTGACCCTCCATCGATCCCGACCGTGTCCTCCGGGCAGGAGGAATCATTAGCAGCAGCTTTCGATGGAGGGGCTGGCGTAGCCACATGAAAAAGCCACAGGCACAGCAGACCTGTCCTACCTGTTCTCGCTCCCCTGACTCTCAGTTTGGCAATTCTGAGATATCTAGTGCTATAGGGAAAGGGCGAGGGATGAGCAAGCGTGCCCTGTACGTCGCCCCTTTGGTGCTTGCCTGAATCCTTTGCTTCCCATGATACCCATCCTGTGCCAGAGGGAACCGGCTCTTGCACTAACAGGACAACCGCCCTATCTACAACCTGTCTGCAGCCCCTGACTTCTGCCCAGGCACTAACACAAACCCTCAGAAATTCCAGGTGCAAATCTGGAGACAGCCGCATTCCACTGCTTACCCAATGCTCAGTTTTGATGAAGGACGATGCTAGAATGGAAATATACACAGGGAAGGAAAAGGATCCGGACAGTCACGGGCCACCACCAAAGAGGAACTTCTCCAAAGCTGGAGCAATCCGAGATCTAAGGTCAAGCATCTTCATATATGATCAAAACTGGAGTTGCCTGCAACAGTGAGGGATCTCAGATTAGAAAAAAATATCAGAAAATGGCAAAATAAATGGATTTTATGGCCAACATGTAAAATAAGGGAACTTTTCTCTGACTAGTTAATAAAAGGAACATTTGGGGACAACAAAAAAAGGACTTGAGAACCTAACTGTGGATGAGAAAAGAAAGAAAATCAAGAGATGAGGGAGCTTAGAAGATAGCTGGAGAGCTCCTTTACCATCATGTCCCATCAACAGTGCAAAGGCTTCCTAGCGACTAGAATAAAGATAAATTTTCCTAAGGGAAATGATTTCTATAAGAGAAAGCAACTGGTTAAGCAACACTAAAAGTGTGTTTTGTCCCGGTTCTGTTCCGGGCCCATCGTGTGGGCTCTGCTCTGCCTGTGAATGAAGCCTTGGTGCTGATATGAGAATAGACGTACATGGCAGGAAGGAATTACCCAGTGGGAAATATCAGGAAAGACACCTATGCAAGAGCCTGGAGTAACAAGCACTTTGTTGAGAGAGTTGCTGAGGTCATGTGTGGTAGTACCAAGATCAGTCACATTTGAATCAACAAATTGGCTGCTGAAACAGAAATGAGTCCCTGAAAATCATCGTGCTCAAAGCCACCTTGGGCAGACAGCCTCGGGATGGGGAGGTAGACATCATCAGTATGGGTCAGACCCAACAGAGGACACGTACGATAGGGCTGGTGCCTGTTCCAGGGGCAGGGACTGAAGCCCCTGAGGACACACAGGGCATGTCCTCTAATGTCCTCCACAATCTTCAGGTTCTCTTGGCCACAGATGAATTTCGCATCTGCTCCTCTGTTCCTCCTCCATACGGGGAAGGGTGGGTGGTGAAAGCTGTGCCTTATTTTCCATCCAGCAACGCGCAAGAGCGATTCCAGCCCAGAGGGTCAGTGATACTGGATTAAAAACACTTACGTCTGTTCTTTGTCATTCCTGACAAACAAGAGTCAGTAGGCACAGAAATCTTCTGTCAGGGTTATAGTCCTCTCATGGTACTAGAGAGCAGCAACCACACGTAAGAAATCACCCTCCTCAATACCATCATTATGGGTGCCAAACTTATTAACCACCAGCCACCACCCGACTGAAGGAATCTGATGGCAACAAGCCTTCTACATTTGTGTAATTCCCTTCTTCTTTCTCCCCTCTACTTTTCCCACCCTCTGAACATCTCACTTCTGGTTTTCGTGGCTGCATCCTGTGAAGTTTCAGATCTGCTCAGTGGCTGATTCTACTCATAAGCTTTTCTTCCCCCCTGATGCTTTCCAGGGACAAACTTTGAATTTACGACAAATTCAGGAGTTAGTAAATGTGCATCTTTCCATTCTATACTTCTGAATTACATCTCTTTTCTATTGCACATTGTCAGGGACACAGGACACAGGACGTGTCTCAGGATATCACTGTTACAGCTCTGTGATGTCAAAAGATTCAATTAAGACACAATTGACATGAACTTTTCAAGAACAGGAATAACTCAAATAGCTCAGCTCCTGGTGTCCTGCTGGCTGAGAGAGAAGCAAGTGGATTCATCTGTCTTGTTTTCTCTTGAGTCACTGAAGTAGGTTAGAAAAACGTTGGTCACTACCAATGACGGTAAGGTATCTCCAGGGAGTGATTCTGAAGTTTTGTTGTGAAACCTCATGCAACATCCCCGGTTTAGTCCTGGTTCTGGTAATCTGAGAATTTACATTAGCTAATGGTTAGACTACTGTAATGAAGAAGGCCTTTTCTGAACCTATAGGTGATGGCAGTCAAGTAAGGTCTTCCTCTATGTTAGAAGACAAGAATTCATTTCATATGAGCTCAGATTTCGAGGTTTTTTGGGGAAGACAATTACTTTATCAAACTGATTGACTGCTTTATCATAATTATCCTCTGGGAAACCAGTGTTTTAGCCAAATGTCCAGTGTTTTAGCCAAGTGTCCAGTTCTGGGCTCCCCAGTTCAAGAGGGACAGGGAACTACTGGAGAGAGTCCAAGGGAGGCTACGAGGATGATGAAGGGACTGGAACATCTCTCCTGGGAGGAAAGGCTGAGAGCCCTGGGGCTGTTGAGTCTGGAGAAGAGAAGCCTGAGAGGGGATCTGATTCCTGTCTAGAAATCTCTGAGGGGTGAGTGTCAAGTACAAGGTCCAGTCTCTTTTCAGTGATGCCTTGTGGTAAGATGAGGGGAGATGGGTACAAACTGGAACACAGAAGTTCCGCTACAACAGGAGAAACTTCTTTGCTGGGAGGGTGATGGAGCCTGGCCCAGGTTGCCCAGAGAGGTGGTGGAGTCTCATTCCCTGGAGACTTTCCAACCCTCCCTGGATCTGTTGCTGTGTGGCCTGCCCTGGGTGAGCCTTCTCTGGCAGGGGGGATCTCGATGATCTCCAGAGGTCCCTTCCAACCCCTAACATTCCATGATCCTGTGTTTCTAAGTCACACTAGTCTTTAGCACAGTTACCATACAATTTATCTACTAGGAAGAAACTGTTTTTAATAAATGCACCCTGAAGGCGGGACATCAAAACCCATTCTTACATTGTCAACTCCAAAATTAACTGTTGACTTTGATTTTATTGTCATGACTCACCCTTCTTCCCAGAACTGGGAAGAATTCTGTTTCTGGCCACCTCCATTTCTCTTTGTGTACTCTTTCTCCTACTTTGGTAGGAGCATCTTCAGTCCATCCCAGCATTGCAAAGGACATTAATGGATAACCCTGCCCCACCACAGTTTTTATCAGTCTCAAATCCACAATTCGTGTTTTATCCCAAGAAGATGTAACACTTTATTTTTTCGGATCTTCTTTAAGGAATTACCAACTCATCAAATATCTACCTGTTAGAAATTCATCTCCATTGCACAGAGGATGCAATAGAAAGAATATAGGGATAGTTGCTTAAATCAGGGGTGTTTTTTCTGTGTAAGACATGGGTGTCCAGACTAAGCCAATATAAATTCTTAGACTGCTAAGTGGAATAGCCACTGTTTCAGTCTGCAGGGCAAATTGAAACGGAGTTAAGACCAACTTCCCCCAGTCACAGAGAACAGAGATCTAGAGGGGTAGCAGATATAGTGAAAGGCAGCACTTCACATGAGAGATAAAGAAATAATCTAAAAACATATGGAAAGGGGAAATGTAGCTTTAAAAAAGTAAGTGCCACCTCCATGTTGTCTCCTTCAAGAAAGCTAGAAGATATAAAGCCCATCAGATCTATGTGACGTGGGTGCCTCTTAAGATGTATGGTTTATAAAGGACTGGTTCTGTCTCCAAGTTGAGACAAGTTTGGGATCTTATATTTTTAGAAATTAGTTTGCTGAGCTTCAGGAGTTGCGGTGTCAGCTGATACTATGAAGTCAGGGCTGAAGAAAAGGTGTTCCTCTAGCACAAGTTGATCAGGTTCTCTGTGACACACGAAGGACCGTGTCCAGTCAACCACTCTCAGGAAATTTCTTCCCATCACAAATACGCTTAGAAGCAAGGACTTAAATTTCCATTAAGAGCAGCTTCAGTTGGGCATTCAGGTTTGTTGCGGGTATTGGATGGTTTGTATTTTTTTCCTAACAGGACAAATGGTGAAGCAATGAAAGAAATTGCCTAGATAAGGGTAGAAACTTTCACTGTTATCTCTGTTCAAGCCACAGGCTTGTCTTATCTTCCCACAATGCTGCAATACGCAGCTCCTATGAGCTCTCCATTCCCCCCATGCTGTTCACTCCCTCCCTGTATTTCTGCCTTTCCTGAGGAATCCAATGAAGGCTCCTGCAGGAATTTGTAGCAACACATTCCTTTTCCATCATCATCTGCCCTTTGAGCAAAGCTCTCCTCTTCTATATCTCTTCTGAGAGAATATGAAACCACAAGTATTTTAAGCTGAGACAAAGACAGTAGAGGCCTGTAATCCAAACTGACAGCAACGTTATTAATCGGGAAAGAAGAGGCTGAGCAGAGCAGATCGCTCAGAGATCTAAGAAATGGCATCATGTTGGGAGGGGGCTCCCAGACAGTTCTGGGCACTGTGGATGGGCTGCAGAGCCTCTTGCCCAGAGGACACCTCATCAGTCCCCAAAGGCAATAGTAGGAACAGAGATATAAGACCACCCGGTGTTGAAGCACACCCATTCTCAGCATCTGCTTTTCTTCAGCGCCTGGTCTGAACACTGTGGCTTTGATCAGGTCACTGATGCAGGGCAAAAAGCGGAGCAGGCACCTTTTTCAAAATGTTTTAATAAGATTTTTACCCATCCAGGGCCCTGTTCCTAACAGTGGTCTCCTGGCTGTAGCTTGAGGATCTGTGTGTCCTTCTGGTTTCAGCAGCAGGTTGTGTCATCACTGCATGGACTAGGTCCTGATTCAGCTAGAAGGGCAGCTGAGATGTACTGAGCTCGGTGCCTGTGTGGGGCTCTTGGCAGTTAGAAATGGGGTAACTGTTGTGACGCAGCAGCTGGGGATGGGCTCCCCCTCTGCACTCTACACACCTTTGATAAAGCTCACTCTTAAATGCTTTTTGCAGTTGATGGAGAAATAAGGGAGTTGAGGTCATAAAGTGCCTGCCTCTCCGCTCAGGACCTAGTCAAGCAGCTCGTTTTCAAGGGTCTGCAGAGTGTTTGCATGAAGTGGATCAGTCCCAGCCACGCTATTTAAATAAATGTGGTTACACTGTCATCCAGGATATTCTTTAAACCTGGCTTCTGGTTTTAATTACTCAAGGTTATTTAGATCTTCTGCAGTTTTTACTGATAATAATTTACACTCTTCCCATCACCAGCATGTTTTGCATGTGGCTATGCCAGGAACAAACCCCTCCATGAACATCTCTGATAAAGAATAATGCCCTTGCGATTGCTTTGTCAGTCTTTTTATGGACAGAAATTATTTTGAATTTTTAAACCAGAACATATTCTGTCCCTACATCACATGAATGACTCTGGATGCAGATAGTATCCTTCATACCAGAAAAGCGAAGCGTATCCTACTTAATTGATCAAAGAGGGAGATAAATAACAGATATGGAAGGAAGAAACCTCCAAGAACAGATTTGTGTTTATTCTAATAGGTAATGGACAATGTGAGTCAGCAGTTTGTAGCTGAACAGATTTATATTATGTCTCCCGTCAGCTTTTCCATCATTTTCTGGACATCAGTGAAACTGATAGAGAATTCATCAGGACCCTTTCCCCTCCTCCTCATAACTTCTCCAGTAACCCAATTCATTATTTGTTTCCTGGTCTGAAACTCTGCCCTCTAAGAGGGCTGTAGAATTGCTGTATTTCCATTTATTAGTAGAGAATTATTTCCATCTAGGAGAAGTGAGTATTCATTCACTTCTCTTCATATCCAAAAAGTAAAATTGAAGTACAGGAGAATTGAGAAATAGCCTCCCGTCACTACAAACCTCTCTGGTCTCATGCTTTAGAATCTATATCTTTCTTTTCTGACATTTATTTGCTTTTTAAACAATCAAATCCATCCTTTGGGATTAGCAATGCAGCCAGCGTAGTAACATGACCAGCCACAAGTTTGAAGCCAGCTGTGTGACAGTCCCCTCCTCAGGGATTGCCCTGCAGGATCGTCAGCAGATGACATGGTGGACCCAGCAATCAAACCAGACCAGCCAGACCTAGACTTTCAAGGGAGACAAGGTTGGAAAATTGCACCTCATTCAAAGGCTGGGGAGCTGGCTCGGCATGGTGGCGGTTGATGGATGATGCTGTGAAGGTGGTCTTCTTTCCCAATCAAAATTTCTTCATTCGCTCTGGAAGCTGAGCTTTTTGGGGGGTTACATGAAATCTTATGGAAATGATGGAAAAAACTCAATGACAATGGAAGACAGCCCAGGATCAAATGCTCCTGTACTGTGACTTACTCTTTCCAAGCCCCAAGATGCTCTTCGCCCAAACCGAATTCTGCCTCCACACAGAAGTAGACTGGGACAACGTCACTCCTCTGTCTGGAATTCAGACTCATACTTCAAAACTTCCCAGAAATGTACATGTCCTTACTTACTGATGTTAATGGCAATAAACATTTGTATTACCTTAACATCTAAAGGCCTAGCATCAGCCTGGGCATCTTTGTACTCTGCTGCCCAAAACACGGGTGTTGAGGGCATGAGGGAGCCCCTCACGGTCACAGACACGTCAACAGCAGAGGTGGGAAGATGATGTCGGAGGGGAGCATTGGAGGAGAGGACGACCGTGCTGCTCTATCCCCAAAAATGCCTTTGCCTAGGTACGGGGGGCTGAAGGTTGGGAAGGGTGTAGGATTATCACCGTAACAACAGCCTAATAGGACATGCCACTGTCTGCCTTGCAGAAATCTCATTTGACCTTGGGCTACGAGTCACAGACTAAATCTCCTGTTCAAACCTGACCCAGCTCCTTCCACAGCCCAAGCGGGAGGAAACGTGAGACATCAGGCTGGCAGCTCTGGTTCCTGATGTGTGTCACCCTCCCCCTTCAGCAATTTCCCATCCTTCCTGAAGCCAGGGTGGGAGAAGAGCCCTCCGTCCTCCACAACACCTGCACGGGCTGTGGCTCTCAGAGCCTCTGGGCACGCAGGGTGAACCGCAGAGCAGCTCAGCACAGAGGAGGGGAAAACGTATTTAAGGAGATTTTTATTTAGTTAGTTTTTATTTTAATAAAAGTCTGCTGGTTTCAGGTGACCTCAGGGTGTTTTTGGATAGAAGAGAGGGGATTATTCTCCCCCTCTCCCGAGTCAGCAACACAATAGTCGCAACCTGGATCAGCGCAAGCTGCTGATCTTTCTCTGTCTTCCATGCTGCTGGGCTTGTCCAGGCAAGCAAACAAGCAACTTCTGGCAAACATGGTTGGAAAAGGGTTTCCCGCCTCATCTGCCCTTGTCTCCTGGCTTCTGCTCTCCCTGTGGGTGCCTTGTGCCCATAGCTGGGTGATGCTACAGTTTCTTAATCATGCTCTTGCTGCTCATTTTCCTTTCCTCCATTTCCTTCTCTCCATTGCTAGACTTGCTAAATTCAGGGAGGGGTGAGAGGATTAAGCATTGGGAGAACTTGCCCCAAAACTGAAAGAAGGAGAAGAAAATCAAAACAAGCCCTGATTTTGGACTGTAACTGAGATATGCAAAAGGGGACAAGTACCTATTTACATCTCCCAGCTCTGACTTTCTGATGGGAATTGGAGTGACTATATGAGTACTCCAACTCACACCCTGTTGACAGCTCTTCTCAGGACATGCACAGATCCCAAAAGCTGGAGAGAAATGCCCTGCAGATGCATAGAAACCATAGCTGCTACCACACAGGTTGCTGGGAGACTGTCAACAGTTGTCCCTTTCCACGTATAGTGCCTTTTACCAGCAGGGCTGAGCCGCCTGTTTACCAGGAGTGGCTGGATTTGGCCCTGCTTACCCTGCTCACCCCAGCCATGCCCCCTTGCTCCCAAGGTATTTTTGAGCTGGAGCTTGCCTGGGGCAGTGCAATGCCATGAATAACTTTCCTACTCAGTACAAGAGGGGATGGAGAAATGGAAGAGGCAGGTGGCTTTTGGCAAGAGCAGCACAGGGGGAAGGATAAAGAATCTGGGTTGAATCAGGGATGGGGGAAGGAACAGAAACTGAATAAAAAGCCAAGTGTGACCAGAAAAAAAGCGAGGGACACTGGAGGAAAGCCAGCAAATCGGGTCAGGCAGCAGCCAAGGAGAAGGTGGTATCAAGGCAACTACAGGGCATGGATTTGTATCTCTGCAACAGGATCAGGCAAGCTCAGAGCCACACAGAACCCTTCCACGGGCCACCAGATGACTCAGAAGATTAACTGATTTATTAGATAAGAACCAAATCTGAGAAGACCTCTGCCTGGGGACATTTCATCAGCACACAGTGTTGTGTTGGTCAACTTCTTCATCCTGTCCGTAGCCAGAGTCGTGTCACCAGACCTATCAGGGTCAGACAGGAGACCTGCAAAACTCCCAAGAGCAAACACCTGGAGCAGTGTGTGTCACTGGGGACCTGTGGAGGTGATTTGGGCTGGGGGGTGGGGGGTGGGAAGGGGCAGGAGGAAAGGCAACAAAGCTGTCAAGTAGAATTTTGCACAGACATCTAAAATTTCTCTGCATAAGCAGGGGTCTGTCGAGGTGTAAAGCGGCTGAAACTCGAGAAGAGACGCTCCTCTAGAGATGACACTGCACCTGGCGCTGCAGCAAATGTCCTAGAGCTCAACACGTGCTGGGCCTGGGATCTAACATCTAATATCAACTCCCAGCTGCCTGGAGTGAAGTAGGAAAGCAGTTGGCAGCAGATAGAGCAGAGGTGACAAAATCTAAGTCCCCTGTTGTACATTTGGTTGCAGGCATCCCTGTAGGTCATCTATCTGCGTTCTGCAAGGGCTCCAAAACAGGGCTTGCAGCTGAGCCTTTTGAAGATAACATTTGGAAGGGACATTTCCCGTGTGGTCCTTGGGCTTATTTATGCATCCAAAATGTTTTACCAACAGATACTGACAATACCATCAACCTGATGTTCTATAACCAAGGCAAAAATGAGAAGAAGCTCCAAAATGCTCTAGAAAACATTTGTGACATCAGGTTAAAACACGGCAGAGAAGTGTAACTTCAGGGGAAAAATGCACACCTGGAGAGGAAATGAGGAGTATCAGTAAATACAGAAAACTGGTGATATGCCTCTGTCCTCAGACAAAAGGGATGCAAAGGCTTCAGAAATTTGTATTTTGATTGGTATTTTCTATCTAGTATAGCTGCCAAAATGTCTTATCTATAGGCATTAATATTTAAAATGTGCTGTCTAAAATGGGATGCTAATGGAATCATAGAATCCCAGAATGGCTTGAGTTGGAAGGGACTATAAAGATCATCCAGTTCCAACCCCCCAGCCATAGGCAGGGACACCTCCCACTAGAGCAGGTTGCTCAGAGCCTCATCCAGCCTGGGCTTAAACTCTTCCAGGGGCTCCACAGCTTCTCTGGGCAACCCATTCCAGTGTCTCACCACCCTCAGAGTAAAGAACTTCTTCCTAATGTCCAATCTAAATCTCCCCTGCTCTAATTTAAAACCATTGTCCCTTGTCCTGTCACCACAAGCCCTTATAAAAAGTCCCTCCCCAGCTTTTCTGTAGCGCTTTCAGATCCTGGAGGCCACTCTAAGGTCTCCTCGCAGCCTTCTGTTCTCCAGGCTGAACAGCCCCAACTCCCTCAGCCTGTCCCCACAGGAGAGGTGCTCCAGCCCTTGGATCATCTTTGTGGCCTCCTCTGGGCCCAGAGGAGGAATGGAGAGTTTGGCTGGGAGCTGACAGACACCACACCACCCAACACTGTCAACTCCAGTTTCTAATCAAAGCCTTATTTGGTCTGTGCTCGAAGTGCCAGAGCCAGGCTAGGTCCAGAAAGGCCTGCAGAAGGTATTGTCCCTTTTATATTTCAAAAATGAGTCCTGGCAGGAAGTTTTCACAAAAGCCTTTCAAATAGTTGCAGAAGAAAGGCATCAGCAAACACATCACAAACTGGGGAGGCTGTTGTCCCAGGCACAGTTACGGGATTATAACATGAGCTGGGAAAAATCCAGCAGAGCTCATGTGCCCTCATTGTTCGCTATAGTTGGCCCGCTCTGAGAGGTGCCTGCTTCTTTCCCTTGACTGACTCATATTTGCACCTTAAACTTCCAAACATCTACAGTCAGGTTGAAAATCTCTAAAACTATCAGTTGTGGAAAACTAGAATCCGAAGCACATACAAACATAATCCCAAGAACCTGTCTTGAGCCCCAGCTTTGCCGGTACAGAAACCAGAGCACAAGTGGAGGTTTTGCAGAAGTCCAGGCCAGCGAAGGCTCTCTAGGTAGGTGTAGACAGACTGATCTCCAGCCATGGGGTGTTCCCGTCACCCCTACGTGTTAGCATGAGTGCTGGCACTGCAGCGGCTGGAGGGAGCTTCAGGTTGACGGTGTGAACAGTGGTGACGTCATGGTAAGGACAGACGGCTCACGTGGCAGCTGTCACCGTAGGAGGTGGTTGATTTGCACAGTGGTTTAGGTGCGATTGCGGATGAGAGGGAAAAATTGCTTGGTTGGGATTTGCCAGAGCTACCCAGCGATGGTATCGCCCTGGACATGAAACAGGAATATGATTTGCGCTATTAATTAATTGCTTTTGTTGAGCTCTTTGCTCCCCTAAAGCGATGGGACATTGACCATGCATGATGCTACTTAGAGAAGTCATCTGCTTAGAAGACACTGATCCGTTGTCCAAGCAAAGGTATTTCCAGCATTTTCTGTATCTAAGGTGTGACTTACAAACTACCCTGTGCTTTTGGTGTCTGGAGCTCCCGCTGCTCTCTTGCCCAGTGAGAGCTGTACCTCCAAAGAGCTTCCTGGAGGTCACTGCTGCCTGGGTGAGTGATGGCAGGGCTGGCTGGGAGCCTCACACGGTGTCTGCCCCAAACCCAGCACATCTGGGTTTGGCCCCGATGGCCCAGCTCTACTCCGTCCAGCAAGGCGGGGGATTTTCAGCGCGGCCGCACAAATGAGCCGGCCAGAATCTTGCCTCCTTTGCCAGAAGCTCTTTCCCATGACATTTTAATCCCGCTGCGACAGTAACAAGCGGCACGAGGAGGTTTCGCTGCACTCACCCGGCCCATGCACAACCCCTCCGCTCTGGATGTGCTCAGAGGCTGAGAAAACAAGTACCTCGTGTCACGATCAGCCCAGGAACCGACGATCTCAGGAAAACCACCTGCCTGCCAAGGGCTTGGCCGGCCCCTTGCGTGCCCAGGCTCTGAGCTGCCTGACACTGCCAAAGGAGGGTGGCTCATTGGACCGTGTTCTGCCACCCACTTCTCAACCCGTGTTCCCTTTCTTCTAGGAGCGTTTCCTCTCACGACAAGATTTGAGATTTCCATTTAGTCCCTGGACCTGGGCTGTTGTCCTACTGCCTTTTGGTGCCATGAAACAGCTGACAGGCAAAAGTAGCCTGTAAGGATGTGCTTAAAGTGACACACGGGGGCAAATTCCCTGCAAATGACCCAAAACAGCACACAGGCAAATCCTGCCTCTCCTCGACATCATTCCTGATCTGCTTGAGGGTTCATTTTTTGTTGTCTCTTGAGCATCTAGAGGAACATGGTAGCCAATGCTGCTTCATAAGAAAGCAGAGCCAAGCTGGGTAGGAACTCTTAATGCACCCTAGAGTGGTCTGTTCGAAAAAAATCCCCCAAGTCAGCACTCTTCAGCCACCAAGGAGGATAAGTAGATACCACCACCTGACTGGGGCAGGGGAAGCATTAACTGGGGATACCTGGGGATGCAAAAAAAGCCCCAGGAAGGGCTAAGATCAGCATCTCCTTAAGAAGCCACATGATGCTCATCAATGAAGAAGCTAAAGAGGCTGATACTTGGGAATTGTGTGGTTCTCAAACTTCCAGGGATGGTCATTACCTCACTTCAGTAGTGCTGTTTTAGGTGGAGAGGGGAACACTCCTGGGGACACGAGGCTGACCCAAGCCCTGGTCCATGCTGGTGCCTGTGACAAACACATTCCTAGCACAAGGCCGGCACTAGATCTACTCCCCTTTGCCTCATCCAGTCCCTAAGAAAATGCCACTGACCTTGTGAACTTGTCCATAGAGATGTGTTGTTTGCTGGGAAGCAGGTTTTGTGTGGACTGCACTACTCCAACTGACAAGTGATGCAGACCTTAGGAGACAACAGGGACTGCCAGGAGAGTAGGTTAAGACAGAGGGTTGGGAGAGGACCTGAGAGTGTCTTGAATTATTTATCATCCCTAGTGCACTGGTATGCTTTATCCAGGAGAACCCAACTACTCTGAATGGTATTTCTGACACACTTTCAGCTCAGTACAGCTCTGTGCAGACCTTTAGGGCTGGACAACACCATGCTCCCGTCTAACAGGCCAGAACTGAAACTCACAAGTTATATGCAAGAGCAGAGGAGTGAGCTGGTGGCAGGGGTAACAAAATCCCAACCAAAATGCAAACCACAGTGTGAAGTGGCTCTGTTGTGGCCCATGATTGGCAGCTCTGAGCCGCGCTGGACTTGGTTGCCTGCGTTGGCTGTGGCCTCTGCCGAGCCTTGGACACAGCCGTTAACCACGCTTCCCATGGGGCTTAGTTTGGCATGTGCATCAGGCCCAGCCTGTGGCCGTGACCCTTCCTCTGGCCTTGTGTGGTCACCATTGAGCACCACAATGTGATGAGGTGTCACCATGCTGTGATGGCTTGGTGCCAGACCAAGGTCTGGGGGAGCTATTTGGGATCACCTGTAAAACCCACTCTCAGCCATGGCTCAAGGCTGCAGGAGCCAGCAGCTCCCACGTGCTCAAGATGAAGGGCAAGAAGAGTCACCAATCTGGTGTCATCACTGCAGCACAAGGTGAGCTCCATCAACCCCTCCTGCAGAAATGATCATCTGGTGTTCCTCCACATGTCCACAGGCTTCCCTCAGACAACTGCCTTGCTCTTCCCAGGGAGAGTCAGAGGAGCACTGGGCACTTTGGAGTCACGTCTCTGAGGCTGAGCAACTTACGCACCAGTTGCATCAGCCCAGGTGCCAAGTTCCACAAATAGTGACATCTCAAGAGCTGCCACAGAGGCACCAGCAGCAGAACAGAGTAACCAGGCACACGAGCATCCAGATTGTTTTGCTGCTACAGGAAATAGGCCACTGACGAGACTTGGCTCACCAGCGTCACTTCTCCTTAACACAAAGATACTTGAGCTTGGCCCACCCGGGCAACCCCGGCTGCTGGGTGAGCAGAAACGGATTCTTCTGGTTACCTTCTGGAGAGGGTGCAGGTCAAGGAGAACTAAAGGAATAACATCCATGTGCCAATGGAGGAACAAAGTTATTCAACATTATTTCCCAGGGATGTTCCTTGAAAGGCAGAAATGAATGTTCTTAGAAAACAACAGGTATTTATTGACTGACAGGAACACCAGCAGCACAGACACTGGTGCAGCGCTGGGCAGCACAGCAACTACACAAATATACGTCTTCTAGTCAAAAGGGTTATACAAACATTAGGGCAAGGTACAAGCAGGACTGTAATGCAACTTCAAACCCATAGCACCGTTTCCTTTCTAGGGGATATATAAGAAATATAAATAACATCCATACTTCTTGTCACAAAATCTGTACATCTTGAGGTAGACAAATATTTCGTTTCCCTTAAAGCACAGCCTTTTTTTTTTTTTTTCCCCACATAACATATATTGTCACAAATTGGCCTTCCCATCTTACACAAGGTGTCTGAGAATGGAGAAGTGGCTTTTGCATGAGTGGGGTTTGTTACCAGCTCATCAGAATTTCTTGGCTTGCATGACCCTATGTGTTGATCTGATTCTGGCCCCATCATTGCACCGCCCTGTGCTGCAGGGATCCCTGCGTAAGCCTCAAGGAATTACTGGTGTCTAAATATTTCATGGGGCAGCCCCTGGACACATGATTTCTTCCCAAGCAGGTTCAGTGTTTCAGTTGAGGATGGTGGGGTCCAGCCACACCAGAACTTTGTACACTTCGGTGAAACTTCTCTGTTGGGTTGCTATTTCCCTCCTGTAATGAGCATGCTGGATCCACTACTGCCAACCCCAGCACTACAACAGACCAGGAGAGACAATAAAAACTGGACTAGGAAGGACACACAGGGATAGGGACTAACTGCAGAGTAGCCCACAAGTAGGTAAGTGAGGATCTCGTGAGGGTAGCAAGAGTATTAAAGCCATCGGTGTTCTCAGGTTACCTGGATCTAAGGTGTAGAGGAAAGAATTCATCCTGGATCAAAAGAGTGCACAGAAAAGCATGTGCAGCTCAGATTTTTACCATCAATGATCACGTGGAGATACATTTGCTCTTGGGAAATCAATTTTTTTTATAGCCAGGGCATAATCTTTCACCTTTGCTGCTGAAGAGATTTCCGTGAAAAGACTTTTTTGTGATACCCTTATTTCTCCAGCCTGTCATTCCAGTAATTTCTTTACACCTATAGCCAAAGAGGTGGCACATCCACTGGATTTGTAGTACATCCCAAGGCGTGCAGCGAAATTAAAAAACTCACACACTGACTAAATGGGGGCCCAGGACTTTCACATCCTGTATCTCCAGGAGGTGGCAGAAGAGCTTTGCTCAATATGATGCTTGGTCTTGATTCTTGAGGGAAATGCAAGTCAAGCCTAAGAATAATGGATGTCAAACAGTCCCAGGTTTTGCTTCCTGGTCACACAAAGACCCCCATTGCTGCTAGCTGAAGAAAATCACATTTCTGAATTTCAACCCAATTTAGCTCAATTCTGGGTGATAAAACAGCCCTGAACAACTGAATGAAAAAAAGAGACAAACAAGTTGTCTGCCTCAAGTGAACTTTTTCACTCCCGCATCCACAGCATCATTTCTTAGGCTTAGTGTTGAAGGATACCAAAAGGAGTGATATCAATGTTGCCTCAAACTCAAAACATGCTCAAGTCTTTTCCCCACACCTCATATGGGACATTTAAAATTACTCATTTCCCATCATTTTCATCATTTGGTTTCCAGACTGAGAGAGGCTGGCTGCTCTGGCTGGTGAGGGTTGAGCAGAAAGCTTTTCAGCTCTGATGGGGTGAAGCTGAAATAGGCTTGGAGTCAACCTTGCAGAGCAAAGCCAGAAGACTTCGGTCTTCCTTGTCCAGACCTGGCTTAACAGTCAACAACCAAAATTTACTTCAGTCAAAGGCCAAACCTCCATATTATCACTGAGTCCAAGCTCACCCCAAGGATACCAGAGAATAAACCTCACATCTTCTCCATGTTCTTCATTCCTTAAGCAACTCTGAGCCATGCAGGGCAAGGAGCTTCGGGTGCAAAAGTCCTCTTTGGTATATGAAAAAAAAGCAGTTAATTTTCCCCTGAAATGTCTTTTTGCCCAGTTCTTATTCAACAATTCCTATGTGGTGCCAGGACTTCCAGTCACAACATCATCTTTCAATTTACTTTGTTTACGTTATTCTTCGACTTCACCAAAGTTCTTGTGAGAAGCCCATGGGACTGTGCTAACCCAACACTCAAGACAAAGGGCAGCTCCACCTCACAGCTGATGGCAACAAGGCTGGACAAAACCATGGTATGGCTTAGGCCCTGCCAGTTTCAGCAGATCACAGCTCAACTGCAGACACAGATCGCTGCTGAAAACCTCCCTTACTAGAGGTAATCCCCACACGTTTCACAGACATGGGGATTTTCAGTGGCAAGGGCTTTGGTGACCATCTCAGAAGCTTTAATGTCCTTTTATAGCTTGGGCTATGGGCACACAGAGCAAGATCTGGTTCAACTGCCGCAAAGCAGTATCTAATCTTGCTTTACATGTGCCACTCTTGCCTGAAAGAGTGTCAGAGGACCTGATCTGCACAAAATGTGAATCCCAACCTGCAGTGATGTGTCTGCTGGGCCCCCTTAGTTCGCTTCATTAACATTAGTCCAAAGAGAAAATAAAAAGGAGGGTTGGACTCGATGATCTTTTGAGGTCCCTTCCAGCCCCTAACATTCTGTGATTCTGTGTGAGACCATCCAGAACACTTCCCACCACCTAGGAGCACCCCAGCTGCCCCTAGACTGTGACATCTGGGTGTGGAGAATGGATTGCACGTGCCCAGAAATCACTGGCTGGAGGACAATTGAGAAGTGCAGCTCTGATAAAAGCAAGAGGACAGGGTGGTGTCTCCTCCACTTGCCTCCCAAAGAATGGGATCCAGCTCTGCTTCCCCCCTCCTTCCACCGCATCCCAGTCCCTGTTTAAATGAGAGTGCTCCATGGGATAACCCTCCTCTGATGTGATATTCCCTTCCTCTCTGGAGGTGGCCAAGCCGGGAGGTCAGTGGGGCAGGTGGCTCAGGACCAGTAGTGTCGAGCAGCGTTAATCCCTTCGGCACTTCACCTCTGTTGCCAGTTTTAACTTACTGGGACGCTTTTTCATTGAGTGCTCGACACTGAAACTCGTGGGAAGATTTCGACTCCAGAAAGATTAAAAGCAACAGGCAAATAACGGTTTGCTCAATATTAACTTCTTGGGTATTTAGGGGGTGGGAAAAAAAAAAATAAAAGAAAGAAGGCCAATTAACCCTATTTGCAGTATTATGTCTGTCATAAGCACTTTAATTCAAGTCAAGTCAGCCTGAGCCAGAAAAAGGATAAAAAGGAATAAGCCCAGGAGATCCTGCTCTGGCAGGGGGCGTGGACTAGATGATCTCTCTAGGTCCCTTCCAACCCCTACTATTCTATGATTCTATGATTAAAAGACCTGTAGCTGGCCAAAGGGAAGGTCTAAAGAGCCAGTTAATGGTTAAATCTGCTCTGAGATGGTTCTCTCCCTTTTATAAAGCAGAAATTAAAAATAGTTGTAAAAAACCCAGAAGGACAACAAGGTCAAGATAGAGTGTGAGTTCACACTCATCACTGGAACACAGTGGTTCCAAGCACCTGTAAGTGAGCTGATGAGCTGCCTGACTTCAGCTGGAGCAGACAGATGAGATTCTACCTCCTGCTTGTTAAGGAGAACTCGATCCCGTTGACAGCTTGCCCAGTTCAGCCTACTGCTCAGTCCATCCAAACAACCCAAACCAGCATCTTCATCCCTTACATTGCCACGGAATTTTGATTGGAGCTGAAGGATTTAGCTTTTCGTTTCAGCACAGCCCATCTCCACACATCCTGCTTGCCGGTTTATAGCCAGAACCGAGTCAATACAGCAGCTTTGTTGTCTCAGGGACTCTCCAGAGCTGCTCGCAGTACAAACACTCTCATTGCTGCTTCAGGGTTAACCAGGAAAAACCCTGGAGGAGGCAAATATGTGGCACTAGAACCCAACACCCAGACAGGTTATGCCACGTGCATCGGTGTGTACCTGGTGGCCAGGTCAGGGGATGCCTCACAGCCATCCATGGAACTCCCTCTAAAAGACAGCCAAAGAACCAGAATGGGCTGTTTCTGTTGTGTTTGACTTAAAGTTAACTAGACAAATGTGACTCTAAGTCAGGAGATCACAACTCTGTAATGGACTATGCTCTTTCCCCCAGGGCACCTTCGCTCATGCCAGATGCCCACATTGTCTAGATGCATCTACCTTCTCAGTGCAGAGATTCTCACTCATGACCTGCACATTTTTTAAGGAGTTCCAGTTCCTGTGGTTCCTGATTCCCTTTCAGAAATGTTCCCTGTGATTAGCACAGGGCAAGACTGTGAGATGTGATGCATCTCAGGCACCAGGGCAAGGAGTGGACAAAATGGTGATTGATAGTTGGATTTGGAGAAGGAGAGGGAGGAAAGATGCATAATTGGCACCATCACCCTGGATCCACCACCAGTGGAGATCCCTTGCGAGGCAGCCTGAAGCAGAGGGATAACTTCACAGCCCTCGACTGAGTTCCTGTGACAGAGGCAATTGCAGGTCCCCTGTGCACAGCAAGGTTAAAATGGGGTAATAAAGCACCTGGAGTCTAATGGCCAAACTATAGACCTGGGAGGTGATGGATGTGAGCTCCATTTGTTTGTAAACTGATATTTCTGAGGCACAAATCTTGCGTCAAGATGAGACTACTCAACAGTGTGTCTTCGAGTTCCAAAGCAGAAAGGATTCAATCGGCTCCCAGAGAGCAGCACTGGATGCCCCTGCTGCCATAGTCTTTTTGCCCTGGAGCAGGAGTACGGCTGTCCCTGCCACATCAGGGTATAGCCTCTGGTTAGTGGCCTCCCCAGTCCCTTAATTCTCTTCTCTCCAGGAACCAAGGCGTAAGCCTCAGTGTTCCAGTCTCACCACCCCAACACGTTTCCATAAGTGCAAATGAGGGATGGAGGAGGGGGATGCTCCTGCAGATGAAAGTACAAGTTTTAGCTCAAGAGACATGTTTTTAACTGCTTCAGTGTTTCTGCTGTCCCCACATTACCCACAGTCTCTGTCCCTCTTTTCTGATCTGATACCTCACAAACCCTCTGGTTTTCACCCCTCACACAGGGGCTCTGATCAGAGCATCTCAACATCCAGATAATAGGAGCGCTGGAGATTCATGGTGCTTGCCTTTGCCCTCACCCCACAGCAGAGAATCATGTCTCTCTCTCTCTCTCCCTACTACTTCCTTGTCCTCTAGGACTTGTCTTGACCCTCTTGCACTGTCTTTACTGCTTGCAGCTGTAGACCACCTCTTCCTGCATGCACTGCTGGCACTCGACATAGCAACACCACTGCACCTGACAGTGACAAGAGAAGGTCACCAGCCGGCTCTGGGTGTTGTAGCCTCGTCCACAGCACATGCTGTCACAGTTGCCTTCCCGAGAGCAGGTCCTCCCAGCAGTGCCCAGGGAGTATTTGCTGGGACGACAGAAACTGGGGGAGTCTTCCACATACACCAGGTCAGTAGAGCGGGGCGAAGCGGGGTGCTTGGGGGAATGGCTGTGTCTCTGTGGGCCAGCCAGCTCCGAGTGTCCCACAGCATCATTGGTGGTGCTGAAGACCTTGATGGCATCATCGTAGCGCAGCTTCAGCAGTCGACCAATCTCGTGGAAAGGCGAAAGCTGTTTCCAGCATGTCCGGACAGCACATGAACCAGAGACACCGTGGCACTTGCACGTGGTTTTGAGACCGTTTTTCACAGCCTGATGAGGAAGAGAAGTGGTAGTCATTATCTGCCAGGACCATGAGCCTAGTTCTGGGTAGAGGCAACACCTCAGGTTGCAGACAGACTGGAATTACTTCAGTTTCCTTGGCATTATTTCTGTTTTGTGAAGGAAAAACTAAAAAATAAAACAGAGGAATGGCTACAGAGCTGACTGGTGAGGCAGAGAGTAGGAAGCCTGAAAGAGGACAAATGGCTGAATATTGAATAAATTCTTACTAAGCCGATTTGGAGTAGCAGGAGTAGTGAACCATAAATCTGAGTATCTCCAGCGTAGTAGATACCATGGTATCTCCCTCGGTATAATTCAGATGGAGGCAGTACTCTAACTGAATCAGTAATTGGACTTACTGCATGGAAAACAGTAAGTCAGCCAGTCACCTGTAAAATATAGGCAAAGAATGTTTGATCTAATGGCCTTCCTGGCTCAAACATATGGCATGACTCCATAGCAAATCACCAGCAAACTCATAACTGATCTCAAGAATGTCAACCCTTAATCTACTTCACATGTACCTCCAGCTCATAAGCTCTACCTGTGTTTATAACTCCCTCGGGCCATGGCATAACCCACAGAATAAGCTAGCCTTTGAGTTTTACAACTGTTACCGTGCTGCAAATGCCTGTCACCGAGCCCTGATACCACTGGAGGATACAGGAGGCTACTCAGCCACTCAACATGCAACTGCTCACACCAGAGTTCAGGAAACTTTCCAGGGAGTTCACAGTCCCGTAAGGTCCACGATGCACAGGTAAACAGCTCTGGTTTGTGACTAGGGGCAGTGAATACCCCTCTCACAAACAGCCTCAGATGAAGATGAGTTAGAAGTCTCGCACTGAGTCCTAACTTCATCCTAGGCCTGCTAGTGCAGCTCCTCACCTTGATGCCAACATTGGTATTGTGGATGTCCACCTTGGCCCGCAGGTCTTTGGCGATCCGCTTCTGACCCAAGAATTTTTTCAGGAACTTGGTGCTGTATTTGAGGTTGTCTCCACAGACACCCCACTGCCAGGCCTTGCGGTTCTCCAGGTCTGGGGAGTCATCACAGGTGCAGCGCTCCATCCGCCCAGCGCTACACGCCCTGGCCAAGGAGTGGGTGAGAGCTGCCGAGGACACTGCGTAGAGGAAGGCAGTTTCCTTAAAACCTGCACGGGAGAAGGATGGGGAGAGGGTAGGAGCAAGAAAGGCAAATAAGGTGTTCATCCACCTCACTGGCTCCCCCAAAATGTCATAGAATCATCTAGGTTGGAAAAGACCTATAAGATCATTAGGTCCAACCTTTAACCCTACTCTTATCTCTACCACCCCTAAACCAAATGCCTCAGCACCTCATCTATACAACTTTTAAACACCTCCAGGGACGGTGACTCGACCACCTCCCTGGGCAGCCTGTTCCAATGCCTGACAACCCTCTCAGAGATAAAATTTTTCCTGATGTCCAGCCTAAACCTCCCTTGGTGCAACTTTAGGCTATTCCCTCTTGCCCTATCATTACTTACTTGTGAGAAGAGACCAGCACCTACCTCTCTACAATGCCCTTTCAGACAGTTGTAGAGAGCAATAAGGTCTCCCCTCAGCTTCCTCTTCTTTAGCCTAAACAGCCCCAGGTCCCTCAGCTGCTCCTCATAAGACCTGTTCTCCAGGCCCTTCACCAGCCCAGCTGCTTCCTCTGCACCCGCTCCAGCACCTCGGTGTCTCTCTTGTGTTGAGGTGCCCAAAACTGAGCCCAGAACTCCAGGTGGGGTCTCACCAGTGCCAAGCACAGGGGGATGATCACTTCCCTAGACCTGCTGGCCACACTATTTCTAATCCAGGCCAGGATGCCGTTGGCCTTCTTGGCCACCTGGGCACACTGCTGGCTCCTGTTCAGCCGCTTATCGATCAGCACCCCGAACGCTGAAAAAGCCGCCCATGTCCATGAACTAAACCCAAGTACAATACTTAGAAATACAACAACACAAAACTCTTCCATTGCCTGCACACCATTCCTAGCAGAGAAACTCCATATCCTGTTTGAAGTAACCCCAGTCTCACTCAGTGGCTGTGACTGATTCAATACAGGGACAGAAGACCACTCATGAGTCAAGGGATGGGCTGCAACAGCCAGACAGTCCTGGGGAAATAGTAGCAAAAGCAACAGTCATGAAACTCCATCTGTCTTCATCCCCGTTGCAGAGTTGGTAGGTGTGAAATCATATTGTGGCTTAAAATTGGGGAATATTTAGCAGAGACTGAAAAACTATTTCAAAAATCATAGAACCATTGAATGGTTTGGACTGAAAGAGACCTTAGAGATCATCCAGTTCCAACCCTCTGCCACGGTCAAGAACACCTCCCACTAGACCAGGTTGTTCAAAGCCCCGTCCAATCTGATCTGTTATTTTAAAATGTTTTGAGCTGAGACTGTGCCGGCACACGAGCGGTATTTCATATGGAAAGGTCTCAAGTAGTTTGACTGGGAAAGATTCCAAGTTGAAGGATATCTTCAGCAAGAAGAACAACTCTCCTGAACATGAGTTTTCTGACTTCCCTGCAAATTATCTACTCCCAGTGACCAAGGTGATGCTTTCTGGAGCTATTCTCCTTCCTAAATCAGGCTTCCCAGCTTGACTACGTTTGCCCTGAGGTGTGTGACCATGACACATCACAACGTTTTAACCAGGAAAGAAAGAACAGAACCTGAATAGAAAATCAGTCTGAAGACATGGGATTAGATACGAATGAGTAGGTTGATATGACACCCATGGGCTCCACAGAAGTTCCAGAAAACTCTGGTTGACACAAAGCTGACCTAAACCTCATAATATTTTGTTTTGATTACTTAAATCCTCTCCGATTTAATCCAGGGGGGAAATCTTAGTATTTCCTCCAGAGTTCATTTGTAGAAAACAAAACTATTAACGGGAAATGACTTAGCAAGTCCACAATTTAGGAACTAGAGCAAGAAAGAGGAAGACAAGTGAGTGATCAATAGCTCAGAGTGCAGGAATGGGTAAGATTGGCTAAAGTAAGGAAAAAAAAATTGGTTTATGAAAAACAGAGCATTTGTACATTGTGTGGAAGAAAATACATTGAAGCAAACAAATATTCCACATGGGAAAATTCCAAATTTCCTTCCACATCAGAAGGAAGGAAATATTTTTCCTGATCTAATCAGACAACAGGACAGAGAGTTCTTCTCATAGCCATCAGTAAGAAGAATGAAAAATCGACCAATCAAGAACAGAATGAAGAAGCTGCATTAGTGACTTCCATACAGACTTCATAGGAACTCTTTGGAATTCCAGAATTTTAGATGAAAGATCTGACAACAGTACGGATGTGGATGAGAGAGCCAAGGAAATGAGAAGGAGGTCAAGGAGATCAATCAACAAACTGCCTCCTACCTCATCATCTTAGTTGCTCCATCACTGGGACAAGTGTCTTGCAACTAAGCTCTCAGGTTGATGATGGTTTATAAAATCTCTCAAGTTACTGGAAGAATAATGATAAAATGTCACCAAATCCATCAAAAGTTTTGGAAAAGCTGGTGTAGGACACAGTCAATGTAGATTATGGATAGTAGTGTGATGCTCACACATTTTCAAAGAATGGCTAAACGAAAAGGAGCTGAGAGAGGATAAGACACATTTGAGGTACAAAATCTGAAAATAAATAATTCCAGCAGTTGATCTCCAAACGCTTCCCAGATTCCCAATATCCCGTCTGACATACTGATACCAGAAGAGAGGAAAGCATTTTAGAAACACTTTCCCATACCAGATGAAGCCAACAGTACCAGTCAGCTCCACTTACCCAGCTAAATCTGCCTTTGTGGAATACCACACTGCTTCGGCTATTTCTGACCGGCGATGGTTTGGTTTCTTCCTTGGCACTCCACGTAAGTGCTGGCCAGATTTCAATCCACTTGAAATCAGAGACCATTGCTTGTGGTCAGGCCACTGCAGACAGCAGTAATGGAAGATAACAAGCACACTTCCAAATCATCTCCTTTCTCTCCACCATCCCTCCCACACACAGGCTTCCTTTTACGGCAAAGGTTCGGTGGCACCCGGCTGCCAAACTCTTGTTGGAAAAGTCTAAGGTGATTCCTCCTACCTCCCTTCTCCTCCTGCTCCTCCTTTCATAACGGATTGATCACCATTTCATTGTTTAATTCTCAGATCACACGAGTGAAGGAGAAACTGGATGGTCCTTAAGCCCTAGTGGAGTAACAATGAGTAACAGAACAGCAGGATTTTCAGTAAGACATAGCACAGAGGAGCAGCAATTGGATCCAACAAGCGTCTTTTGAGAGGATCCAAACAGAGCTTTCTACATGTGTCCTGAGTATCTGCCCTCCCACCATGTCAATGGAGCTCTTGCAACCACAGCCAGTAGAGTCTGGAGTCAATGCCCAGGCTGTCAGGGTCTGGTTTAGGGATGAGTCATTCTCCTGACCGTTGATTGTGCTGCTGGTGACTAAATGGAATCTTAAACACTCAGTGTAAGGGGGAACATCTAAATGCAGCTTTCTGAGCAGTTTGTTTGCAAACATGGAGCACAGAGTTGAATTTCAAGGTGTTGAAGCAAGCCAGTTCCTCCTCGTAGGACCTCTCACACGTCCAAGTCTTCCCCTGAGCAATCCGGAATTATTTCTAAGCTCAGCAGCCTATAAATACAGCAGGACGTTTGCTGCAATGGCAGGACGCTATTCTGTGGTGTGGTGTGCTCTAGACCACAAGGAAAACTGTAATACGAGGGGTTTAGTCATGTGGTGATTCTGCCAAAGGAAGGATGCTCAAGGTCAAAGATTTTTTAATGCTACAATGATGATAGTGTGAGCATTTCGGAGCAAGCGGAAGACACGTCTCTCTGGCAGCAATAAAAACTCAAACTAAAACAACAAAAAAATGCCCAACAACCAACCAGAAAGTTAAAGAATATTAGAAAGATTTAGGATGGAAGGACTTCTCTAATTCTTTAGTACAACCTCCTGCTCAAAGCAGGGCTAATTCCAGTGCCAGATGAACTTGTTCAGAGCTTTGTCCAGCTGGGTTCTCAAAAATCTCTGGTGATGGAAATTCTACGTCCGTGAGACACCACTCCTGTGCTGTACCATCCCTAGATTCCTCATGATGTCAGTGAAACCACTGCTTGAAGGTTAAAGAGTCTAACCAAGATGAAGCAAAGGAATGGATTGACGGATGGAAGGACTGTAGGGTGCTCGTTTCTCAAGAAGGATTTTTCTGAGTGACTGAATACGAGTAGTCTTTGCTATAGGTATTTATTTTCCCCAAATCACCATGTCGTTTGAGATGAGTGACAGCTTACCTGACCCTCAGCAGCAACTGGCTACCTTTATGGCACACTTTGGAAACCAAAAGATCATCATTGCTTTACAAACTTCTGATAAAGACACCAGCTGCCACTGTGCAACAAGATGGCTCAAAATTATCTCTGCAGAATCATTTTTAATGGATTTTTAAAGAAGAGGAGAAGGAATGCAGAAGGATTTTGCTTGGACTGGTGAAGAGCAATAGCCATTGTAAGGGACTGCAATAGTCACAGGAGGACTGTAGGTCATGAAAAGGAGTTTCCCTGATGTATCCAGAGGAGTGTCAGCATGAAACAAAAAATGGTGCAGACTGCGAAAATAAATCTGGCATTTCAAAAACCAGAAAGTGCTTGGCATTTTGTTTTTACTTACTAGAAGTAGGTAAATGAAGGAAAAGAGAGGATGGCATCTCTGGAAGCAGGAGCAGTGCTGGTGATCAATCAGTCGTAACAGTTTTTCAGTTGGGACTGCAAATTAAATGTGCTTTTCACCCATTGCAAAAATGACCCATCTCACTGGGACAGACTCTTTTCTCCACTCTTGCACTCCTAAGACCATTAAAGGCCATTTAAAAGCGTGTGGTTTCCTTCACAGTTTCTCTAGGACCGTGGCGATACCATGTAGCTGAATTATTTCTAATACTCTTCATCGCTACTTGGCTGAACGGGGCATAGTCCATTGTCTGACCTACAATTTCCAAGGCAGCCACAAAACAGGAGCAGGAATATGTGAGAAACAGATCAAAAGTGGCGGCTGAAAGTGCTGGTGTTCTTTGTGAAAGAAACCGACCTCCTTGCAAGTTAAAGGAAAATGAGAACGAATAATTGCTTCCAGCCAACTGTCCTCTCGTAGAGGAGATGTGCGTAGCATAGTTTTCTGTATTAAGTCATCATTTGATCCTTAAGATTGTGTAATAAAAGTTTTCAAACACTTCTTCTCATCTGCCAAAACAGGTTTTAAATTACGGGTGATATTTTATTTTGTCAGTCAGAAGCCCATGGAAATGTCGGGGCATGTCACCACGAGATAATTAAATGTTTTCCAGCTATTTGAAGGTGAGGATTATCCAATTGTCATTTTCAAGTTCTTTGAGGCTGATGAAGGTACAGGTGTCAGAAAGGCACTCGAAATGATCACAAACAGCTTCTCCCACTGTGTGCTAAAAAAGTCAGAGTAGAGCCTTGCCGTGAAGTAAATCTGGTCTTGTATGTGATGGTTTACTGAACTATTAACTAATATTTAATAACATTTGTTAATTTTAAATGGAAATGCTATAAAGTTTAAATCTCAATGCTAACTAAAATTAACGTTTTAGTTTCATCAGGTTAATATTGGCTTATTCGGGCCCCTGTTTTTTTAAAACATTAAGTTACTAAACGTTATCTAAGGACCAAAACGCAGTAATACTGAAACTTAGTAAACACTACTAAATGCTATCGAAGGGCTGAAGCTCAGTAATAGGCAGTCGGTCATTGGATGAGGACAGGTTTCGCAAAGTTTATGTGCATGCTCTGGGAATTTTTATTGAGGAATAATTTTAGGGTCTGTCTTCATTCTACTTTTCTGAAGTTCTTATAATTTGAAGGATTTATTATGCTCCCTCCTACTTCAAACACAGAACTTACAGGACATTTGCTTCCTCCAAAGCGTCTGTGAAACCAGTCACTGGCTCTACCGTCCCCTCTCTCTAAACTTCTGCAGAAACTCCAAATACATGTGAAATGCCTTAATGCTGACAAACAGCTTTTTCAAATGTCAAATTAGGAGTAAATTCCATATCTGAGAACAACAGAGATTTGCATATAAAAATATTCAAAGAGGTAAAAATAATCTTTTCTTAAAATGTCCCTTTACATAAAGCACTAGCTGTTATTTTTCCCAGTATCATCCCTGAAGGAAAATGGTCAGTGTAGGAAACTCTGGTCTCGGATAAAAATCCATAAACCAGGGGTGTGAACTTCCTTCTGCCTTTCAATCTGTGACAAACCACGCAGGAAAGATGAAAATGAAGTATATTTTGTGGCAAAAGGGCCCAAACTGCACAGCTCCCATCCCGAAGCCAAACAGGTGATCTCTGCGCTCCCCGATTCCCGCCCGAGACGCACGTTCCAGGAGCTACAGCACCAAGTGGGATTTTATCCTGCACACAAAAGACTACCTTGTACCTCGCTTCAGCAGGCTGGTCCGCCCCTCCAGGCTGCAGTTCCAGCGCTCGCTGCGAAACTGGTACTGGCACTCCATGATGCCGAGGCGGATGGCGTCCCGCAAGGTCTCTGCCAGGCCAGGCTCTCTCCGGCACAGCCTCTTCTGCTTGCGGGACAGCTTCAGCAAGTCACACTGCTTCATGTGGACCTTCCCCTGGGCGGAGTTGGTGGAGGGTCCGAGGGATGGGAAGTGGGTCAGAGCTTCTTTCCCAGTCAAGCTGAATAGAAGCAGAAAAAGCAGTGAGTTTAGGAAGATGGCAGTCCTGGGAGAGAAGAGGCGATCAGAGGGGAGGATATCCAGAAAGCTGCTAGTCAGGACACTTCACCAGCTCAGAAAGTTAATCAATACAGATTGATCAGGTCTAGTATCCCATCTCCACCACACACCAAGGCAAAGCTGGAGACTAAGGCCACGGGGAGAAAGAAGGAACATATCTGTGATGTCACCAGCAGCCTCACCAGAGCTGGAAGTTTTCTTGACTCCACAAAGAGGACAAATTTATAGCCCTGCAGTTTTGTTTCCTTCACAGTACATTGACCGTCACAGACAGAGATCGGTTCTACTCAGTGGTGCTGCAGGTCACTGTCTGTCACCGCTCTGTGCTAATTCCATATTAACCACATCCTTCCAGGGTTTTGTGTGCACTGGTACCGTGCCACTAGATGTAGTTAGGAGGGACCAAAAAGGAGACATTATCAATGACCATCTTTCTAGAGGATGCACGACCTTGGCTGGAAAATATTTTTTTCACTGAAAAAATAAAGGAAAGTCAACTAAAAATGAATTGTCAAATGCAACGGCAACACATTTCTGTGTGTGTGCATGTAATTTAGCGAAAAATGTCACAAATTTCTGAGACAAATGGTTTCACTTTTCATGGCAAGTCAGTATTTTTCTTGAAAAAAATACCCCCTTAATATGTTTGAGATGCTTGAAAATACAGAGAAATGCTTTTACTTTGATGCAAGATCTGAAGGCTGCACACAAACCGGGAACAGTCACATATTTGCACAGTGCTGCTCAGCCGTGCCTCCCCAGATTACCACATGGGTAGGAATCCCACCCTGAAAAATACCAAAACCAGACAGATAAATGGAAATGTCCTAGGACCTTTACTTCTGGGCACATCTAAACCCCAACGTTAACGCTGGCGGACTCCACCTCCCTTCTCCCAGACCCTGCTGTAGTCTTTGTAAGTCCGCAGGTAGCTCACCATGGACAAGCAGATGAGCCAGTTGGTTCTTGTTCCTCTCCCCCAGTCAGGCAAACTGGGCTATGCTGCTCCACAACGGGAGTGTGGGAGTCAGACAAGCAAAGGGATGCAGTCAGGAGCAATCTCTGAAGCAGGTCTGCAAAGACCCGCAGCACGGGGACTCTCCGTCATCTTCCCTGCACAGTTCAGCGCTGGAGCAAACTGAGCCAGATGGAGCTGGACACCAGTTGGGAAGCTGGTACAATGACAAACAAGGAATTCACCGCAGCGGTGTAGGAAGTGAGATGCTTCACCTCTGCTCCATTATCGGTTCCTTGTACTAGCATGGCTCTTTTGCAGATAAATTATCTGACCAGGGCTGATGGGTCGTGTTTCCAGGTGTGTGTTTTGACACAGTAAATGCCAGTCTGTGCTGGCAGAAAGAGGAGAGGAACGTCTGTGCCAGTGAACGTGACAAGTGTCCGCGTTGTCTACCACACACCAGCTCACAAGTAAAGAATTTTAACTGATGGAGGTGACCAAAATGAAAACTTACCTGGCTCCACAAAACACGGACATTTCTAAAAATCAACTCTTCAATCCATCCAGGGGGACCCAGATAGGCTGAAGAGGGGGGTCCGTGTGAACCTCATGAGGTTCAACAAGGCCAAGTGCAAGGTCCTACACATGGGTTGGGGCAACCCCTGGTATCAGCCCAGGCTGGGGAATGAATGGATTGAGAACAGCCCTGTCAAGAAGGACTTCAGAGTGTTGGTTGATGAGAAGCTCAATATGACCTGGCAATGTGCACTTGTGGCCTGGAAAGCCAACTGTATCCTGAACTGCATCCAGAGCAGAGTGGGCAGCAGGTCAAGGGAGGTGATTTTCCACTCTACTTCGCTCTCATGAGACCTCCCCTGGAGTACTGAGTCCAGCTCTGGGGTCCTCAGTGTAAGAAAGACACAGATCTGTTGGAGCAGGTCCAGAGGAGGCCACAAAGATGATCAGAGGGCTGGAACCCCCTGCTATGAGGCCAGGCTGAGAGAGTTGGGGTTGTTCAGCCTGTAGAAGAGGCTCCAGGAAGACCTTCTTGGGGCCTTTCAGTACTTAAAGGGACCTGTCAGAAAGCTGGAGTGGAACTTTTTACAAGGGCTTGTAGTGACAGGACAAGGGATGATGGTTTTAAACTAAAAGATGATAGATTTAGACTGAACATTAGGAAGCAGTTCTTCAGTCTGAGGTTGGTGAGACACTGGAAAAGATTGCCGAACGTAGTTGTGGAATCTCCATCCCTGGAAGTGTTCAAGACCAGGTTGGATGAGGCTCTGAGCAACCTGCTCTAGAGGGAGGTGTCCCTGCCCATGGCAGGGAGTTGGAACCGGATGATTTTAAAGGTCCCTTCCAACCCAAACCATCCTATGGTTCTGTGGCTCTGTGAAGTAAGACCATACTCTTACCAGGGTTATAACCTTCATTATGGACGGTGCAAGTGAAGCACTGCAGCTACGAGTTTAGTCCTCCACATACTTTTTAGACATCTGTTTCTGAGCTAGATGTCTCAGGCTCTCTGTACTCGACCCAGTCTGTCCAGGCATGGGAGTTATAATACAATTCAGCTGACCTAACCCTGCAGAACTTCTGCCTTCATTCTCACAGTAGCCTACAACCTCCAGATGCACTCACACGTCCATAATTAGGAACAAGTGCGATTAACTAACGCGTGGAAATCATCCAGAGACCTGCAAACTAATCAAGAGTCAAAGAATTGTTGTGAATCACACAGTGAGTATTAAACTTTAGAAACCAAGTGGGTGGGCAGAATCTCTTAATCCTGTTGTCACTGCTGAACTTGGGGACAGAAACGCGAGATGTTCCCATGGGAGCCAAGAAATAAACAAGCAATACTGGAAACAGAGGCAGATATTTGGGGCCAGGTTCCATCCAGGAAACTGAAACTATCACAGCTTGATGTGCATCAGGGAGAGCAATTCCAGCTGCACAGTTCAAAGCCCTGTCTGGCACCAAACCCTGCAAGGAGAGGACGGCAAGAGCTGGTGCACAAGGGGCATGGCAGTTCCGAGCTGGAGGAACTGCGGTGAGGGACACAAGATTGACCCAAGTGAGTGAGACAAACACATGATGAGCAAGCTCAATGGCTTTGTCTGGCTCACTGTGGTGCTTAAAAGCCAATATACATGTTCAGTGGAGTTCTGCTTCCCTGGGTGAGTAAGGACATGCTCTGGAAAAGCTCTGAAGCTCAAGAAAATCAAGATATGTCAACTCCAGCACAGACAGGGCAAGAGTCGGATGTCAACAAAAGCCTGACTTCTTAGAGAAGTTCAGGCAGTACCTGTTAACTGGGATAATGCTGGGTTCAGGAAGAGGTGTTGCTATGATGTCAGCTGGGGGAATAACAACACTCAACAGAAAGACAGAGACTTGGACTTTGCTTGGTGGTGGGATTCCACCATTCACACCCCAGGAAAGTGCAGTGTGTCGACAAGTCAGGTGTGAGATGTGGTTATTCTCCATTTGCCACACAAAAATCTGTGCTCCCATGCAGCAGGTTCCCAAGCTCACGGCACAGAAATAAGGAAAAGGGAACTGACACTGGAAAGAAGAGTTTAAGAGCCTTGTAGAACAGCACTGAAGTTGCTCATGGCTTGAAAGTCATATCTGCACTTTTATTAAACTTCTGTGTTCCAAGCTACTGATTGCCCACATACCAAAGAGCTACCACCCTAGCCACTCATCCTAATTCCCAAAAATCCCTCCTCTGAACAAAGAGAGCCCCCCTCCTGCCAGTATCCATCCTCATTTTAGTGTCCCTCGCTCCAGCTAAACCAGCACTCATCCCCTGTCAGGTATTTTTAAGACAGCAGTAGTCTCTTGACTGACTAAACTGATCATCGCCTTCCTATGAAAAATGTAATCAGGTCTCAGCCCTTCCTTTTCACAGGAGCTTCAGATGCAGCAGGAGCTCTATTGTAGAGGTTTATTGGCTCTGTTTCCAAAGGACTCCAATAGTATGACCTCAACTGTGAATAAAACAGAGAATTTCAAAGATAACTGCTCGCTTTTTGTTCTTGTCGTTACACATGTTCACCCAAAGGGGTAGGATATTGGCCTAAAATCCATTAATCCCTTCTCATGGAGAAGACAGCGCTTTGTTGTAGTGGTAACAGCAAAGCAAGACCCACTAGATGGAAGCTGAAGTCAGAAATTCAGACCTTAAGCAGACACAATTTAACTAAGGGCTATCGAGCTCCCCCAGGTTTGTCAGGGGCTTCGTTGCATTTCCTCACGTAGCAGCTGCAAAGTCAAGACTGTGCTCTTTTATGGCTCACTGGATGTCCAAGTATCAACATCAGAGAGCTGACTCAGGAAGGAAAATGCAGTGCAAAAGATATTGCTTTAAATTGTGTGACCGTAATGGAGAGAAAAGGAGACAAACAAATCTTCATGATTTTATAAAAGATGAGGTGATTTATACAGCACAGGAGAGTTGTGAGGGCAAGCTGTTAGAAACTCTAAAAATAGAGTAATATTAGTAGAATAAACACAGAACTGTGGAGAACAGTCAGCACAGCTTCTGTAAAAAGTTGTCATGGCTCATAAACCTACTTTGAAGGAGTCATTGAACAGAAAGACCAAGGATAAGCCAGATGCTGCAGTCTACTTGGTTGACAAATTTCCCAAAAGGGCTTGTGTGTGAAGACAAATAGACAGACTGGATGTCTTCCACAGTTTCCTCTAGGAGAAAAAGGAGTACTAGGAGAATATAGGGTTATAAACTCATGACTGACCTGCAAGTGTGTAAAGAAAGATTATTCCTACCTCTAACATACAAGAACTGGGCGGAATGATGTTAACTTATTAATCAGTAGGTTAAAAGCAAATGAAATATGGCAGAGAGGCTGTAGTTACAGTTGCAGCCGTTCTTAATGTGGGACACTAGGGCTGCTAAAGTGCACGTGCATTCATACAGAAAAAAAAATTAAAAAAAAGAAAAATCCATAAGGGACAATTAAACACCAAGATACTTCGACAGAGGAAATTCTTGAGGTGCAGACTGTCAGAAACTGGAGAGTATTCTGAGGGAACATCACTATCTGCTGTCTTTTTCCTTTATATGCTTTTGCTTTCGTGATCGTTATTACCCAGTGTTGAAAGCAGGTTGTGAAGCTACACGAACCTTTGGTCTGACCCAGCACAGCTGCTCCTATGATCCTGGACCGAGATTATCTCAAGGATGTCCTGTGACCTGCCAGTGGCCAATGAGGTTTGGGAGAAGGTGGTATTGCCATTCTCCAGACCCTGAAGGATGTCGGATGTTAATATTTGTGGAAAACTCAAACATAATATGATGATAATGATGGGCACTATAAAAAAAAACTATGAAAAAAATTTATTCCGTTTTGAGAGCATCTCAACAGTGCACAGCAAATACAGCCTGGGACCACACGCAGAGCAAAGATACCAAGTCCAATTAATCTTTTACACTACACAAAGCAAAAGCTTCATAGGAAAAACACTTGCTAAAATTGGATCCAGCAATACTGCAAATTCTGACAGAGGTAATACAGCATCCTACACAAATGGTTGCAAGGGCAAATCCACTTAATGCTTTTTTTTTTTTTTTTCTCCACTTACTTGTGAATTTCTAAAGTTGCAACACACGAAGTAACTTGGTTTTCCTCTAGAAATGGAGGATGGAAATAACCAGATGGAAATAACGCATGGAGGAGTAAACAGGGTAAGCAGTAAATCGGTTAATCTAAGACATGTGACTAAAGCTACCTGGAATACACATTCTGTGAAAGTCTCCCTCATGCGAACTCTCACGCTCATTACCTAAGACACGTGAACGTCAGCATGGAAAAAAAAAAAAAAATCACATCGTTGTGCTTGGAGCCTCCTTCAGAGATCAGGATTCACCACCTAAGATCAATGCACAGACACAACTCTCAAAACCGATGTCTCTGGTACCTTTCAATTTAGGTAAGTAGGCAGAGAAATGAAGGGAGCTGCCCGAGGTCGTGCAGCTGAGCAGTGGCACAACCGGGGACAGAAGCCACGCTCTGAGTCACCTCAGGCACAGCCAAGATCACCCCCGTGAGTGGAGGTTTGCAGGCTCCAACTGTAACTGCGTTCTGTTAGGGTAAAGCTAACATAGGCCGAGATCAAGATCACAGTACGAGAACATTCTTACAAGATTAAATACAAAATATGCAGATATTTGCAGTTAGGAAAAGCCCACGTCGGGTTTAGATGATTTACAGTTTATTATCTACAGATCGTATGGCCAAAAAAAAAAAAAAAAAGTAAACTCTTTGAATTAATGCACACCTGCTAGCAATCTGAAAGAACAATAAGGATCTCAAACTTTTATTTCTCTCTACTTTTTGGTCTAAGCACTTCGCTAAATTCATCTATTTCCTTTAATCTCCTTCCAGCCACATTCCAGCTGCTTAAGAGACTTTTAATGAGAGCCTTTTCCTGTGCATTGCCCAATGTCCTCTGGATCTGAAAGGTCTTAAAACCCCCTAAAAAAAAAAAAGCCTTTTCTACCTCTCCCAAGCAAGGAGAAAAATCAAAGGGAACCACAACAGTACTCCGTATCTGATTTCACGGGCCTTTCATGTTCCACAGAAATATCTACACCCCACAGATAGCTCCAACAAGCATTCGAGAAAGGCTAAGAGAACGTGGGACAATGGCAGATCAAATCAAGGCCACAACAGGTCTCCTCAGCTCTCCTCTCCCCCTGGCAGCTCAGTGGAACAGAGTTTTAATCCTTTCAGAAGCAACACTATTTAATCCTCAGTACCTGTCCCTGGGCAGATGGATGGCCAGCAGCAGAGCTGTAATGTCTTGACTAAACGGGACGGTCTCCCAGGCTTTGTACCACCCGCTGTCTGCAAAGAAGGCAGCAGAAATCCCCAAAGCAGCATCTTGGGATGAACTATTCACCTCAGAGCTTTTTGACTTTTCTCCATCAGACTTGTCATTTCAGACCCTCTGGCAGGTGTCTTTATACCTGTTATCCTCCAGGTTTTCTGTCAGTCTTTCTGCTCCTCACAAAGTAGAAGGGCTTGAATTAAAAACTCAGGTGAGGTTTATATGAGGTTATGAGTTGGGATCTTTTGAAATTGGCTTTTTTTTTTTTCTGCTTGCTGCAAACTCTTTTTGGCAACAGCAGCACAGAGTATGTCCAGATATAGACTCGGTTTTCAAAAGCCAAAGAATTCTCCTGAAACTCCACAGAGAAGAGCATACAAGATTCTCACATCAGAAGAGCTGTTTTGAGATGAGAGATGTGTGGAACCTGATGTGAGGATTTAGCTGGGAACCGTAGCAATTAGTGCTGATGCACCAGTTGACTTGGGTCTCTCTAACTGCACTGAGTTCTTCATCCTCATCTGCTCAGGGCTCCCACAGTCCGGACGTAGGTGGTTTAAATCCTTCCACCTCCCAATGTACGAACTATCTCCATGCAGCTCTGGATTTCAGGGGCAGTGCCCTCCCTGCTGATAATCGTCCAGCCCAGGAGAGCAGTCTGGTCTATCACTACAGGGGAGATAGATTTTCAGTCTAATTCTAGACTGGCAACATTCCCTGAAGCATTCCCTACATGAAACAATCAATATCCAGTGGGATGATTTTTTAGAAAATATTATACCCTGAGATAATGACTAAAAAGAATCTGAGAACTGAAGAAAATCAAAAAGCATCCATGAAAAGCCCTGATCTGTTCAATGCACCCGTAGTCCCACATCGGCTTTGCTGTGGCAATCGCTACAGACACGTAGACTCACAGACTCAAGGAATCACTAAGTTTGGAAAAGACCTTCAAGATCATCAAGTCCAACCGCCTACTAAACATTATTGTAACCATTAAATCATGTCTTGAAATGCCACATCTACGTGTTTTTTGAGCTCCTCCAGGGATGGTGACTCCACCCCCTCTCTGGGTAGCCTGTTCCAAGGCCTCACCACTCTCTCAGTAAAAAAATTTTTCCTAATATCCAACCTAAACCTCTCCTGGCAGAACTTAAGTTCATTTCCTCTTGTCCTATCACTGGTTACCTGGGAGAAGAGACCAACTCCCCCCTCACAACAACCTCCCTTCAGGGCGCTGTAGAGGGCAGTAAGGTCTCTTCTCAGCCTCCTCTTCTCCAGGCTAGACAATCCGAGATCGCTCAGGCTCCTTCTACAGACTCTATCTTCTCAAGTCTCAGCTGAGAGTTGCCTTCCCTCTCCATTTCTGCTCTTTCTGCTGATATACTCTTCTTAAACACCCTGGTATTCTGTGTGACTGACAATGAGAAAGAGGTGCCGTAACAAACCCTCCTGATACACTCACTGCACTTTGAGAAATGATTATGGATTCTCTAATAATGTGAGCATTTAATTGATTGGCTCGATGAGAACAGAAACATCTTCAGAAATCTTCCCAGGAGCACTCAGAAGTGGATGGCAGAGTCTCTGTTTGCAGTAGATTTGGTCCACTAGGTTTATCAGGGAAATGCTGCAATAGCAAAGTTACCAAAGAAAATGTAAGAATGTAGGTAACTGGGCTAACTGGACGAAAACCAAAGCTTACCTGACATCTCTAGAAGGACATGGAGAAGGTGAGGGCAGCGCTTTTGGTGGTATTCACATTTACATAAAGATACCATTTGCTGTATTAATGCTATTTTCAAAACTATCCAAGCCCAACCTCCAACAGACCTGCAAGTCACATTTTGTTTTTACCTTTTAAGGGCCTCCAAGAATTCTTACATCATGAAATGAGCTACAGTTTGTGCCACTGGCTTTGGTGGGAGCAGCATTAGCAGTAAATAGAGAGGACACAGGTAGGCTGAATTGTGAGAAGCTGTGAATCAAGACGGCACATCATGTGAAATTCCAGGGAGCCTAGCGCCTCTGTACCTACCACAGGTATGAGGTTCAGGAGGAGTTATAAAGACAGGCTCCAGCAGATCGGACTGCCCACAGAGCACAGGCCAAACTGGTTGACGAATGAGACGTGTCGCAACCTGCTCCATGGAGGTCTCTCCAGGAGAAGGGTTGAATCCTTTGTTGGTTCTGCCTACCCAACCATGTCCTACCTGAGGCAGGTCTCTTCTGGATTCTGCCCTGACCTAATTCTAGGAGACCCTCTTAGGCTCTGTGAGGAGCTCTTCATCCTCTAGCACATCCTAAACTACTTTTCACTTTGTGAAACGTGGCCCCTAAGGCATTAATAGGAGGCTGAGAGCTTTTGACAAAGCCTAGAGAGACTCCCACCTACCCGAGGACTTGTACACCCCGAAAGAAAAAGCAAGGCTAAGACAAGGAGGAAATACCTCACAGGAGGCTGCTACTTGGGGGAGGAACAAAGGTAAAAACAAAGGAAGTCCGAAGGAGGTGAAGAGGTGCACACTGTCTGTATGCGAGGAGACGGCCACTCCTGGATTCCTGCACCTAACTAGCCAGGCTAGCCCAACAGGACCCAAACAGCAGCCGGACAACATCTCACGCAGGGCTTATTTTCTCCCCTTCTCTGAAAAGCAGGTTGTGTTTTACCCCTCTGCAGACTCAGCCCTGGCAGGTCAAGGTCTGCTCAAGCACAGCCCGCCTGCTGACACCAGAAAGCCCAATAACCTCAGATACTGGGAAAAGGGTCTTCCGAGATCTGCCCACAGCTGGCCATCAGCGTGAGGAAGACATGGACCTGCTCGAGCGGGTCCAAAGGAGGCCACAAGATCTGAGGGTGGGACCCCTCTGCTGTGAGGCCAGGCTGAGACAGTTGGGGTTGTTCAGCCTGGAGAAGAGAAGACTCCAGGAAGATCTTCTTGGAGTCTTTTTGTACTCCAAGGGACCTAGAGGAAAGATGAGAGGGACTTTCTACAAGAGCATGTAGCGATAGAACAAGGGTTAATGGCTTTGAACTGAAAGAGGGTAGTTTTAGATCAAATATTAGGAAGAAATTCTCTGGAACAGGTGATCCAGAGAAGCTGTGGATTCACCATCCCTGGAAGTGTTCAAGATCAGGCTGAACGGGGCTTTGAGCAACCTGCTCTAGTGGGAAGTGTCCCTGCCCATGGCCAGGGGTTGGAACTGGATGATCTTTACAGTCCCTTCCAACCCAAACCATTCTGTGATTATTTCTCCATTATAAAGCTGTGGTCACTCCGGCAAGACTTCGTTTTGTGTATTTATAGATGATCTTCATCTTTCCCAGGCCCTTGAACCACTTTTGCAGGACTACCCCGTACACTTCTTGCCTTACCTTTGTCCTGATGGAACCAAATTTCGCATTTTCTTCACCGCTGTCAACCAACAATACTTCACCTTTGTCAAATCCACTGCACGCCACAGAAAGGGCTCAGGTCTTCTCTCCAGAGGTAGCCACCCAAAAGCCTCCTTCACTTGTTATCACCTCTTTGCAGGTTTTCTCAATATAGTGTTTGGAAAGCAAAAATCTTTTTTTTGACAAGCCTTAGAGGTAGATGCTGAACCGGGGTCTAAAGTCCACTTCTATTCAGCAGTAATTTGGATGTGAGATTTCTTTTCTCTCAAACAGAGCCGTGTCAGCCACTCACATCAAGGCTCATAAAATATTCAAGTTCCTCTGTATTGGCTCCGATTTTCATTTGAAAATATCCACGTATCGCATTATTAATCACCACCAAACCCTCACTGAGTTCTTAGACTTTAGTTTCCTTCTTGTGATTTTGAAGCGAAGAGGTGTGAATACACAGGACACACCTCTATCAGAATCACAGGATAGTGGGGGTTGGAAGGGACCTCTGGAGATCATCTGCCTGCCAGAGCAGGTTCACCCTGAGCAGATTGCACAGGAACGCGTCCAGGCGGGTTTTGAAAGTCTCCAGAGAAGGAGACTCCACCACCTCTCCGGGCAGCCTGGGCCAGGCTCTGTCACCCTCATAGGCAAGAAGTTTCTCCTTATGTTTAAGTGGAACTCTCTGGGTTCCAGTTTGTGTCCATTGCCCCTTGTCCTATCACTGGACACCACTGAAAATAGTCTGGTCCTAAACCCCTCAGAGGAAAAAAAACCCAAAAAACAACAAAACCAAAACATTAAAAAGTGACACTACAGCCTCAGAGCTGAAGCTGTGCACCGTCAAGAGGCAGCACACCCAGATTTCCTATGCCCTGAAAGCAGCTTACAACAGACAGATCCTTGTCACAGAATGAGGAATCATTCAGGTTGCTTTGACAGGAGAGTCCACCTTGTGTTAGTTGTCTGGAAGGGGAGCACAAAGACCTTCACTAGACCGAGTACAACCACGTGCACGTGCCTCTGTAACTGGAAAGCCAAACACTCCCTGCAGCCCAGATCCTTTGAGAGCCTGTGAATGGCTGAGAAGCTCAGAGTCCTCCTGTCAGCAGGTGCTCAGATATGGGTTAGGATAAACGACACAATTCATAAACTCAAACTCCAGATGTTTTAAGGAAGCTTTGCAGCAGAAATTAAGTACCAATCATTGTCCCAAGGAAGCGGAACCAAGCAAGCAGATGTAGGAAGAAGTGTCTGGCATGTGATGGGGGGATGAGTAGGGAGTGTAAGTTGGCACAGACCTGTCCCAAGTGTCACGATCCCTCACAGAAGTGGCTGAATATACTAAGGTTTGTGTCTGTTCCACACTCACTGTGATAAAGGCACTGACAGCTCAGGTTAGAGACGGGAAAACCTGCCTGAGAAGCAGCTTATTCAGAAAAGAAAACAAGACACTTCTTCATGGGAAACTCTGCATTGACTCAACTTGTTAAAACCCATCTTTGCCTTTAATCCGAGCAAAACTAAAATGTGAGGAGAAGTCACACATCCCGGGACTATCGTGCCCGAGTGATCCTGCACACCACCCCAGGCTGAAGCATCAGCTCGGGTGATGCTCAAGCGCACCCCGTGTCCCTGGGCTGGCGTTAAGTCCCTGCGACCCCTGGAGCCCCACAGCACCCACATGTCACCCACACTCCTTTGCTAAGCCCTGGGTCCTTCTGCCAGCCCCCTCCTCCCACCTTCTTCCCTTCAGAGAAGCAGCCTGGAGAGAAATATCAAAGCCAGCAACTAGCCGGGGTTAATTCACATCCTGAGCAAAAACCGAGCGAGTTCAAGAAGTACAAGCAAGCCAGTTTCTCTCCCTGTTGCTCCCAGTTAACAGCATCTTCCACCCCGTTTCTCCGTCCCACTCTTTCACGCGCTGACTTTTCCCTCGTCCCCTTCCTCTGAAGTGCCCGGGGTCACGACGAAGGCTCCTGCCGACACCCAGCACCCTCGCCCCATCCTCCCACCCCTCTCCCCAACAACGCTCCGCCGGCCGCAGGGCTCCCGGCGGCTGCGGGGATGCG